>APFE030001951.1:62455-76019 GCA_000404065.3 Pinus taeda | reverse complement strand
AACATTATTAAAAACAAGAAATCCTTTTTTGGGAAAAGAAAGATAGTTCCTCAAACTATTTCAAGAATCATTTTCTCAAAGTGATCATAGTAGTTAGACAATCATAATTGAGAAATAAATGGGGGAGAGATATTTTGTAGGGGGCTCGGAAGGGCATAGTCACCTGTGACAGGCAATGTAGTCAAAATTCTTTCTAAAATCTGAATATGATATTGTAGTTTGATTCAAGCGTTGGTTGTGCAGCGATTGTTTTTCTCATGTGCCCCAACATTCATATATGTTTTTCCTCTATTGGACAATGTAAGATGAAACTCGCACTTTAGTTTATGTTTTTAATGAATTTATTTTGTTGTAATCATTAAAAATTAATCTTTAACCCCTTAATGAAGAGCTTGACATCCAGGAACCACATTCATATTCTTCTTCATCACCCATCATATTTTATGCAAATTTGAAGCACATATTCTTAATTTCCTGTGTTAAAATTATGTCTCCTCCATTTTCTACTTTACATTTGTAAACTACAACTCTCATAGTTTCTCTAGTCATTCTGCTTTGAAAGGGTAGGATTTTAGAATTAGAGGCTTCTCTTGTAGGCCCTCATGGCGTGTACTTCCAACCATTGAATTTAAATTGTTTTTAATTAATCTTAAAATGTCTCGGGCATTGGTTCCCCCATAGTGAGGAACTGTCTATTGAGGTACAATATTGTGTTTGTCCAATCACAAATTATTCAATTGAATTCAAGAAGTTCATGTATGGAATTTCTAACTATTTATGATATTTGTTTTTAAAGAAAATTTTGGAAAAAAAAATATCTTCTTTCCGAATTCATTTTTTGGGGATTTTAATGTATTTTAGAATTAGATAGATAAAAACAATTAACCTTAACTTCTATTAATAAATTTCCAAAATCTTTTGGAATGGAATGAACAAAAATGACATAAAACAATTGGCCTTCACTCTTATCAATAAAATTCCTAAATATTTCCAAAATCCACCATAAAAATGAATAAACCTTCCGTAAAATTTGATATCTTTATGAAAGTTGGAGTATGGTTTAAATATTTGCAATTCGATGGCCACCCATGCATGTCATGGTCTAAATTTCACTTTTTGTCTCTTGTTTGATATTTTAGTATATTTGTTTCCGTTTAAAATGCTTATTTATGAATTAAACTTCTATGTGGTTTTTCTAACTAGCGTTCTCTTTAGTAAGGTTGAAATTCAGATTCTATTTTTGTAATGATTATATTATTTTACATTATAATAAATTATTAAATTTAATTGTATTTGTTATAACGACTACTACAACCAAATAAAAATATTAACCAAAAAAAACTTGCAATACATTTTCATGCACTTTAAATTGAAATAATAAGTCTTTGGCAATTATATAATCTATGTTTATAATAATTATTATATAATGTATGTTTATAATAATTATTAAAGTTAATAATAAATATTCTATTTTTGTTTTAACATAGGTTTTTTTATTATTTTTTTACAAATAAGATTTAACTTTAATAGAAATATAACATTGTATATATTAATTATAACAAAGATTTTGATAACGGACACTCAAAATTGTATACACATGAAAATAATAATACAATATAAATACATCAAACTATGTTTCAAGATCGTTATTATATTTTAGACATACAATCTCTTGGTTGAGTGAATATTTTAACAGCACACCAATCTAGGAAGATAACTAGTTGGGGAGAATCTCTCAACCAACTAAGCCTCAAAAACTCTCAAATACTATGAACAAACTCTTTTACATAGAATGAATGACAACAAAGACAAGTAAAAATTATATTTTCCAACTCTCCCCTTTAATGAATACTTGTCTTGATGTCAATAGTCTAACTGCGATCATGGTCTTTACAAACATCAAAAATATGTCAATGTCCATATAAAGGAACAACCATCTACCATAATCCATGAATACCGATGGTTGCAACCATCAATTTATTGGGATGTCCTTTGTGTACATGGTTCAATCAACCATTATTTGCATACATGTACCTGTAGCTACAATTTCCCCTCCACGATCATCATCATGGGTTTTCTTCGATTTCCCATAACCATGGTATGGCGTTTATTCGTTTACCCTAAACCATGCCTAGGGTTTTTGAGCTGAACCTAAACCATGCCTATAGGAATCTGTGTCCCTTCAATCTCACACTTGGTTTCTGGCATACCATAAACCTACACTACAAAGGGGTTTTTGACTTACCACAAACCTACACTCACATAGTGGTTTCTGGCTTATCACAAACCTATAGTTACAAAGTGGTTTTAAGATGACCACGAACTTTATGGCGGTACACATGCCTTACAAGGATTACAACACAACTTCAGGTACATAATATTATAATGATATCAAGGATCACTATAAAACACGCTAGACTTTCTTATAGTTAAAATGTGCAACTGAACGTGCTGGTGTGTCTATCCCAGAAACTCATACAAACTCTCACTTAGTTTTCCTTCATCCCTTAATCGTTGTTGCTCCTCCCTTACCTGATTTTTTAAGAATGTTCTCATTTTGAGCATTTTGGGAAATCCATGATTAACTTATCTTTTTAGAGTAGCAAATTATAACAAAATAACCTTACCTACATTGAGTTAGGTAAGCTCAATAAATCTCAATACTTTTATTCATTCATGATTCCAAGACAAAAAGAAACTTTCAAATTAAAAAAGAAAATCCAAATTTCTTTATATTTTCCCATAGATGCAAATCACACCAAAGTGAGAGTGTATCAAAATCTCCACTGATCCGGAACGTAGGAAAGATTGTGCCACATGAAAAACAATCGCTCCTAGTTCCTCTCCCAATATAAAACATATCTCGAAAAGCACCTTTACTTTTATTCATTCATGATTCCAACACCAAAAAATGAACTTTCCAATTAAAAAAAAAAAAAAAAAAACCAAATTTCTCTATATTTTCCCAGAGATGCAAATCACACCACAGTGAGAGTGTATAAAAAATTCCACTGATCCAGGATGTAGGAAAGATTGTGCCACATGAAAAACAATCGCTCCTCGTTCCTCTCTCAAATTGCCATCATAAAACATGTCCCAAAAAACACCTTTTCCTACGGTGAGAAGACAGACTCCATGAGTTGTTGGAACACCAACGGAGTCCATTTCTTCACTACACAAGACTTCTCAAATGCTGCTACCAAGAACTGCAACGAAGGACTGCAAGGCCATCAACAAAATGACTATATGGAGTTTTACCAGGACCCTTCAACTGAAGTTCCCATCGCTCCCCTCCTAGATTTGTTTCTCATTCACAGTGTTGCGAATGAACATAAAAGTAAAATATTCAGTCGACGAAAAAAAATATGTTTTTGTATACATGTGATCAGTTTAGCCACCATGGAATTGACATTCTAGTCTCCCCATTTGTGAGTCTCATTAATTTTATTTATTCTAGTATCTTTATTTGCAGCATATGTAGACATATGAACAACCAGTTGATCGGAAAATGTATCATTCTTGTTGGAAAGTGATTTTGATCCGACGTACTTTGGAGACATAGGCTCAGATCCTAGTAGCCACAACAGGTCGCAACCAGAACCTGGTTCACGGTTACACGAAGGAGTGGATATTGCGGATACTCACTTGGTTCTAAATTCTCAATTCAGCCAACGCTCCTCTTTACATGCAAATACTTCATCATGCAAGGAGCTAACCCTTGGCCATGCGACAGAGGATCACGCCTATCCAACCTAAGAGCTTGATCATGACACAACTAAGAACACCCTTTCTGTTGGCTCTTCAATGCTCATTGCACCAATTTTGTCTTTGTGGTCTCTACAGATAGACGTCTCCTTCTCTGTAACTCCTCCTCAAGTCCAGTGATGTAGATGTGATGGGTCGACTTCTCCTCGACCTCGCCTGCACCAGGCTTGATCGTGGCAATACAAAGCTCTTCCTCCATCAAATGTAGGTGAAATCTTCTCGCCACTGTCTTTACCTACCACTCGGATCTCTAATCCAACAGTATTATCTTCTAGTGCAAGAGGGATTTCCTCACATTTCATGAATTGTAGGGCGCTTGGATCAAAACGGAAAAAGAAAACAAAATCATGCAGAGGCTCACGGTAAAGAGCGTGAACTGGAATCTCCCCATGATTGAGGAACATCGAGTCTACAACAACAGGTCTAGGCTTGACGATATGGAAGTTAGTGAGAATGATCCCCCGATGTTTATCAATGATGAAACCCATGGCATAGATGACACTAGTATCAAATGCGTGGTTCGAAGCACCACCATTGTCGGAACAACCATATTTAACGCATTTCTCCACTCCGTCACATACACTTAGTTTGGAAGGTATTAATCCGTGGCTGCTTAATCTTTGTCAAATTCAACATGTCCAGGAAAATCCCTTTACACGACAACTATATTAAACGATGGACAAACCAAAACTAAAATAATACAAATATACTCTTATTTCTCTCGACCGAGGAGGGCCAAGGTGCTACGCCCAAATGGGCTCTAACACCATCAAAGATTTTGATAATACACATTCAAAACTCTATACATATAAAAATAATAATATAATATAAATACATTAAGTTATGTTTTGAGATAGCTATTTTATATTGGATATATAATTTCTTCGGTAAGTGAATATTTCAACCACATATCAATACTAATTTAGGAAGTTAATTAGTTAGAGAGAGAATCTTTCAACCAAATAAACCTTAACAAGCTCTTAAATACTAAGAACAAAGTCTTGTACATAGAAATGAATCACAAGACAAATTAAAATTATATTTTCAAATCAGATAACACCACTTAATTATACTTCTTATATAATTTTTTTTATATAATATTAAAAACATCTTTAATTTTGATTATTACTTTATTTATATAAAACATTATAATATTATCTACTTTTTTATTTAACAATTCTCTTCATTCTTTTTTTTAATTTTAAAATAAAAAAATTACAATACCATAAATATCAAATATAAATTATCGCTTTCATAATTAGCAAATAATATATTATTGAATTTCTAATAATTTTAGAACATGTGATAAGCTATTGTCATAAAACTATTAAAACATTACAATATGAAACTTAATATTAAAATTATTTAGTTATATATATAACTTTGGTGCCTAATAGAAAAACCAAGTGAGTGAATCACTAATATAGTCATTATGCCCATCCAAGACTACGATGTCTAATATTGGTTAATAGTTTCCTTGCCAAAGAAATACTTTAAAACTTACATTAAATATTCATTACTATTCAAATTTATGTTTTACATTCGCATGGTCCTTCCATAGGTGACGAATATACAGAGAGTGGCCACATTTGGTTACTCCATGAAAGGAGCGAATAGAAGGTTAGTTCTCGTTGACAATCCTCCCCTTGCTTCTCTGGTTGGTGCAAACGGTAATTCATAAAAGAAACTGATAAATGGACACCTTCCTCACTCCACCTTTCATTTCAAGTTTTTGTGTTCATTTATTTCACAGCGATTTAATATCATTCATTTTATTTTAATAATTCTTTCTTCCCTGCTTTATCAATTTTATATTTTTTCATTATTATAATTTAATGAGAAATTAAATGATATAACTTGAAGTAATTATCTATAATTAAAAATAGAGTACAATTAGACACTGAATTTAAGTCTTTCGATTTTCTTGTACAATTTCTATTGGTAACATAGGAAATTGGATATATGTCCATCTACTTCATTTATTATTACTTGGTTAACGTCTAGTTGATTATAAGTCATGTTTTAGTTGTCTTACCCTTCATATTATTTATTTTTTCTTAAAAAAGCGTTTTATACTATTCCGCAATTCACTCTTTAGAATCTATGCATTAATGTGTGGTAATGTGAGACCACACATTAGGTTCAAGTATAACTAAGGAAATTACATTTTGAGAACCACTTCTTCATTGTTGTGGTAAAGGTTTACACAAAATTCTAAAACATTATCGTTTATTTACTTGGGTAAGATAAATTACATAGACATTGTAAGATGATGTGCATTAAAATCAAATTATTTATTTCATTAATTTATAATTAGATTTGAAATATATTTTCTTAATTATAATTTGTTATACGTTATTTGCATCTACTAAACACATCTTTCACAGTCATTCACGTTATTAATAAAATCCTAGTATATATCATGGAGCACATATCCTTAGAAAACACATAAACACTAGGTAGCCAAATCCTATTTTTTTATTACTTAAATTTTTGCTTTTACAAAAGTAAATACATTAAAATACTGCAATCTCACTTAGTGAATTCAACACTATTTCAAACCCATGAATTTTTACCATCCATATTTTTCACATAATTGAAATCTCAATCTCTCTTAAATATTGAAAAGCAATTATATCTAGTAGCTGAAAAGCAACTATATCGACTATCTGGGGCACGTCGCTTGTATGAGTAAAAAATAATTGAATAACCAAAACTATACCGTCTTCGATGTTACCTAAAGCATTCGATCGCTTTAATGTCTATCAAAATTAGAAGGTGATGATTTTTTGAAGAAACTACTTGGTGTGTATTGCAAATTGATTTAGAACCAATATAATAACAATTGTTTTTGGTCATTTGCGTATAAAAATATAAAATTTTCATCACAATTCTATCTTTTTTTATAAGGTTACTAAATATTATACTCATGTAAAATAGAGAAAATTTCTCATAAAATTTATGTAAAAATTAAAGGTGATATATGGTTTATTTTATACTTTTTATATACAAATAATTATATATTATGACATTCTAGTGTAGATGTCTTTTTAAAATCTAATCAGCGTGCCATTTTTTTGACTTTCTAGACTAGACGTCGTTTTAAAATCTAATCAGCATGGCATTTTTTTTAGTTTGTTCCAAAATGTATGAGGCCGAGTTACACATAGGATTGCCACATTAATTAAAAGATTTTAAGACCATGGTTACAGTTTACTATGTATTTCTATCCATTTAATATCTTTAACTCATTTTTATATATTAATATAATGATCTCCTTTTTTTAATTAATTCTTTTCCCTTAAAAGTGGTCACATTTTTATATATTAATACAATGATTTCCCTCTTCTTATTATTGATTCCTTTCACTTAAAAATGTTGTTAAAAAATGCCTCATTTCGTAGTGTTTGCTTTAGTTTAATAATCATCATCTAAAACATGTATGGTTTTTCCATTTATATTTTTTATTGAAAAATATTTTTTTACGACACAATATAGATCCCATTACCATGACAAGTAATTTGAGCATTCTCATCTAAATACCATTGGCATGAAAAATAATTTGAGCATTCTCATATAAATACCATTAGCGTGAAAAATAATTTGAGGATTCTCATGTGGAAACTTTATAAAAGGTTCTTTCCTATCTTTGGTATTTGGATAACTTACTCATTATTTTTTTATTTAATTCATACAGGGTCTAGCCTAGTAACGGGTTTACATCTCTTTCCATAAATCACATTACACGTTGATAACTAAGATGGAAATCTCATTTTAAAAACTATATAAATGCACTATTAATATTTAGTTTTCTAAAATTTTAGAAAACAAAGAGTGAAATAAAATGGACATTGCCTCAAAACTAGGAAATGTGAAAAATAATCATTTATAAAATGAATTTGCATATTAATTTGTTTCTAATTTGATAAACTCTTTTTGACACAATGCAATGATCTTATATTTTTTTTTGCATTGGCTTTACATTTTTTTATACAAATGGTTGTGTATTTAACCATGCTCACCTTCATTAAATTCATATTATATATTGAGTTTAATTTTTAGAGAAAATGTTGTGTTATATTGTTACAACAATATATTTGAGTGTAAATATTTTTAATTGGTCATTAATTTTTTTTTGTTATTTCTAGATCGCATGGTTATGAAGGAGGTATGAACAAATTAATGTGTTCAAAGTATATTACCAAAATATTGGATTTACCATACAAAAGTGTAAATTATTAGTTATATAAATGATATCCTTCTTTCTTCTTTGTAGTATATTATTGGAATGACATACACATTTTATGTATCTATTTAGATGAGAATTCAAGGTATTGTTTTACTAATAGAAATTACAAAAACTTCCTTCGAGTTTCTTTTTAGACTTATATACTTAGACATTATCTTGTGTTAAGCATATCAAATTTAATTTGATGTATAATACTGTATGTATATATAAGCATGTATAAAGAAGTGTGTAAAATAAAGTTTTGGTTTGAATGTATATGGGATATCTTAAATTGTCACAATTTGGTAGTAACTTGATATATTTGATGTATATTTTTAGTTTATTTTAATTTTGTTATTGTGGCAAGAGGGACTCTACAAATTAGGGGCTCTACAACTCAGTACTTAAGGGAGGTGTTGTCTAATATATGTATATGCAAGAGATGTTGTTTGTAATGTTAGTCATAATTAAAATACTTCCACTTTCACTTTTATATAGTGAGATAAAGTAATTGTAATAAAAAAAAACATATGCTCTTGATTGTATAATAGTGTATTGTAGTTAAATTATTAGTATTATAATTTGTTTGTAAATTAAGGGATGATGAACTTTCAAAACCAAATAAAAGGTCATGTTGTAATAACTAACTCTAGATACTTTCTGTATGTAGACAACTGCTTTATACAACTAGTGAATAGAGTGGTTGGCACCCATGTATCTCGAGAGATGGGAGTTCATCCATAAAATTACTAGTAATTTAGTTTTTATTGCAAAGAGGTGATTGATTGTGTCTAAAGCTATTATTTAAAATATCGAGTGGAAATAAAAGGATTTATATAGATGGTTGTCTAGATAGTTTAGCAGTTGTGGACTTAGGGAAGGATCGCCCATTTATTAAAGATGTGTGTGCGGTATTTCCATGAGGTTATGAGACAACTTGGGATGGTGTTTAGTAATTGACTTTGGGATATCTGTGGTTGGAGATTTCAATAGTGGAACTTAAGAATCCCGTTTTCTAACTACACCCTTATGAACGACAACTTTGATGGAGCTGGTGTTCAGTAATTGACTTTGGGATATCTGTGGTTCAGGAGTTCGATAGTGGAACTTAAGAATCTAGTTTTCCAACTACACCCTTATGAAGCTTATGAAACAACTTGATGGAGCTTGCTCTATGCGATTTCGAAGATGTTTAAACAAACTAATGAAGACATTACAAATATGAATATCAAAGACAAGTATTCGTTAAGGGAGGGACTTTGACATTTAGCTTCTACTTGTCTTGTGGGCATTGAATGAGATTTATCATCGCAAATTTAATTGTTATATGAATTGGTTGGTTGTTAACTAGTTGGATTTGAGAGATTTAGTCCAACTAAAATATCTCCTACTTTGGTGATTGGTTGAGTTATTTTCTCAACTAGTTGATTGTATGGTTAAGATAAAATTCTGATTTTTAACCAATACTTGTTGTATTTATATGTGGCGTTTAATAGAAAGCAATTAAATTTTGGGTTCAATTAGTTTATCAAATTATATCATTTTATTGGTTAATTTTTTTTTTAATATTTCTATGTGGTTGTGTGTCCATATATATATATATCTATATATATATATCTATATATATATATATATTATAATATATATAATATATATATAAATATATAAATTAGTATAATAGAGAGGAAATCCAGTGAAATTGCTTTTTATTTTCACATTATGATTAGGAAATGTATTGACATTCAAATGTGTACACTATGAATCATATGTAATATATCTTAATATCAACTAGTTATATATGATATAAAATAAGTATATTTGTGTGTGTTAACTTCGAATCTACCAAGAACCAAGAGAAATTAATTATTTCCATATGAAAATTTTTCATTAATATTTGCAATGAAAGAAAGGAGTTTGCATGTTGAGAGATTTTCTCCACTTGCCACTTTGTAGATGTGGAGTTAAGGTGGATCTATGTATCTAAACATGACATCTACCAACTCTAGATGTGGAGTTATGGTGTATCTATGTATCTATATATGTTGTATACCTACTCCATATTAAGTAGTTAAGGAATTATGGCCCTAGGGGTACAGCTTGTTGGATAGAGAAGGAAATGCTAAGGGATCTATGCCACTGTGTAGGTCATAGATTCAATCCTCAACTTACTTGTGCGTTGTGCTTAGGGGTGGTGAAATTTCACCTGGATGTTATAGTCGTGTTGAAGCCCCAAAAATCGGGTCGACAACAAGGGGGATACCCACCCGGTCCGGACCTTGGTTGGCAGCTCCTTATCTGTTCGATATAGCGGGTCCGACTGGGGATAACGAGACCAGTTTCCCGATTCTTGGGTGTGTGTGTGTGTGTAGAGTTCAAATATGCTGATCTAAGAGGAATTTAAAGCTAATCTATTTCAGACTCTTTAAACTAACTCTATGCTATTGTAATCTAGTAAGAAACAACACATCTAATCTACACTAACCCGGGGTGTATATCTTCTATTATGCGATCTAAAAAGATTTCGAACGATAACTAGTAATAAAGATCATTCAGCTATCATAAGAATAGAAATCATTTAAGATAAACCACTTTGCATAAGAAGTTAGGCAAAATAGTTGTGAACAGTATATCGCATAATAAGCTATTTATATGTCAGACATAAACAATATGACTCCACCATACAAAAGTGCCAAATGATAACCCATACATTCATGCAATAACATATAAATATCTGGAACTATAAATCACTTAAAGAACATAAGCAGAAATAGTCACGAGATAAAAGTACCATTTATGACTCGTTCCACTCATAAGCTTCAAGCAACAATGATTTATCTCTCTTTGCTCTAACATCTACTAGGAGTACATAAGTGCAACATTAGTAGCAGATATAAAACGCAAACATTAATAAACCTTGATCCATCCATTCATCAAAACCACCTCCGAGGGCGCAAAAGTGCATCTTCTGAGGATGAGTTTTTGACAAATCTCCGGACCCTTCTCTAAATTCCCGAGAAGGGTTTAAATATTGCTAGCTAATTAACTTGATTACATAAATTTAGGATCTGGTTTTCAAATGACCGTCCTTCTGATAAAGCAAACTATTTCTAAAATTAAATCTGACTCTGAACTATTTCTGTATTTGCTCCTCAGTGCTACAAGCATGCAACATTCGACTTGGTAGAGTCGGTTGTTTGCCTTCCCCTTTCATGTGTGCTATAAGAATAGAAGTAACAAGATCTGGCACCACTTTCTGGTAAACTTATCAGATATTTTAGAGAATCTCCCGTTGACTGGGTGTATACTTGGTAATAACTAAAATTTCCCTCAGACTGGTTCTTCTTTTGCTATTTCTGTTTCTGTCTTTGTGAATGAGTTGATGAGTCAGAAGACTTTACTTTCTGAACAATTCTCTGGATTGAAAACTGCCTCCGTTCTTCATTCCAGGCTTTTCTGGCGTGTAAGTTTCAGGTCTCTTTGTAATCATGCTTCTTTTGTGCACCTTTGATTCTAAGCTTCAGATGGCCTATCGATCATTAGCATCTGTTAAGTGATACTCTGCAATCTGTAGTCCTATCGTATGTGGCACCCGTTTCTGAAGAGATCTCTTCTGTGTTCCCCAAGCATTGGCGCGTTCCCCTTTTCCTTAGATGTTTCCTGCAAAATTGCTCCATGTTATTTCCTATTTTATAGTTTGCGTAAAGAAAAAGGGTAATGGAAATAAATATTGATATGAAAGCTTCAGATCTTACGTGTGCATAATTATGACATTAAAAGTGAACTGACTCTTCGAAAAATGGAAAGCAGCCATTCGTACAATCATTAATTTCCTTTTTTAAGGCACGTGCTTAATTCTGATTAATGGACAGCTTTCCTTGAATACTGCGCCGAGGAGAATTCGCGCTTATCGTAGATCGCAGATCGCGGATCGCAGATTTGTGTTATAGTATCAGCTCATCGCAATATCGCAGATTGCAGATATTAGTCATTGTGTGCTACTTTACGCGATGCTGCGATATGCGACGTCGCACATCGGCCGTCGAGGATTTCTTAAGTTTCTTATTTAAGGGCGCTTATGGTGAATGCGATGCGATGAATTTCGCATCGTTCCTTCATAGTTTGTTATGCCCATAAAAGAAATGTTTTCTTTGCTTTGTTGCGATAAAATTCTAAGGAAAAACAAAAATGTTTCATAGAGATGTTTGTTTGAATTTTTTACTAAGGTTCCCCTATTTTCTTGGGGTTATTGCTAATATTAAACAAAGAGGGGGGTTGTTGGTGGCCATAACAATGGCGATTCACTGGGAAGAACCAGTTATCTTTGATTTTCTATTGAATTTCAATTTCTGAAACATAAAAATTTTCATAAGTCTAAACTTTTTTATGGACAGATAGAGTACATTGTGTCTTATCCTATCGATGATATTTTGTTTCAACCTTTCTCTATTCCAATCGTTCGCTTCCTGAGGTTTATTCCTTGCATTTACACCAGCCATTACTTGGTCTTTTAAAGATAAAATGAGGTCATCTCTGCTATGCTGGCCCTTTTAAAATATGCTCATTTACCGTAGGTAGAGCCTCTGCTGCCAGCAGGCGTCCATAGCCTCGACAGGGTTACCTGTTACCCAGCAATGATCCTTTATCCTGCTTAAGGCTATCTACAACCTTTTCAGAGAAAAACCCATTTTGATATTTTTTCTTTTTTATTCTCTAAAGAACAATGTCTTGGTTTGGTGGCCAAATTATGACACAATCGTTCACTTGATTTATACTTCTGCTGAACAAGCTGGCTCGTGATGAGACCCCTTGTCTTTTGATTGCAACAATCTTAAGTCGTTGCCCTGTTTTGGTGGACAGTGTTAGAAAGGTCAGCAAGTTATAATATCTGTGACCATGATAAGCCGGCTCGTGATGAGACCTCTTATTCTTTGAGATACAGTGTTTCCTCGGATTACTTCTCTGAATGCTGCGATCTTCTTTAGTAGGGAGGAAACATTGTTTTTCCTCAAGAAAGCTCTAGACGATAATAATAGAGTTTGAAAAAAAATAGCAGTTTTTTACAGAGAATACTCATTTTATTATTGATACCTTTCATTGTGCTGATATAAAACAAGTTTTTTGCCAAAGGTTGCTTTCATAAAAAATTTCGAAGTTGGAAGTAGTATCATATCTAGGCTAAAGCTGGACTCTATCCGTCAATAATAAAGATCAGATTTTTCGAAAATTTTTACTATTTGTACAAGCGAAAAATAAAAATCTAACAGAGAATTTGGTGTCCATTTGAAGTGAACTCCTGTAGTAACCATCTACAACTGTTTTTATTTCTAAGAAAGAAGAAAAACAAAAAGCTATCCTTCAAAAATTTAGAAGAGTAATCTTCTATGGAAAGTATATTTTCAGGATTTTTCCATTAACAGGCAAAGAATCCTTTCTACCTGCTAAATCCTACAACACAAACGTTGATGGGCCTATGACTTCTACAATCTGAAAAGGACCAAGCCACATTTTCTGAAATTTTGTATGTTTGCCATTTTCTTCATGAGCCTTATCCCATTTCAAAACTAGATCTCC
>APFE030001951.1:1897-61909 GCA_000404065.3 Pinus taeda | reverse complement strand
TGAAAGTTTTTTTTGGTCATTATGCTTGAGTCAAAAGAGGATTTTATTAGCGCTTGGTGATGAGCATGGGTTTTCTTAGCTTGTTCTCATTGTTCTTCCAATTTAATTATTTCCATCTGTCTTAATTGTAAGGAGGAAGTAGATACCTCATCGATGTATTGTACTAAAGACAAGGAGGGAATCATTAAGTGAGTTGGAAGAACCACTTCCTTCCCATAAACTAAGTTAAAGAGAGAAGTGCCTATTGAAGCTTTCTTCGTTATTCTACCTGCCCATAAAGCATTTACCAAGGTTTTGTGCCAATTCTTCTGGCTCTGGTCAACTGTCCTTTTAATATTTCTGATTAGGTTTTTATTTGTTGACTCAGCCAATCCATTTCCTTGCGGATAGTAGTTGGACGAATATTTCAGTTTGAACCCTCTTTTAAGTGCGAAATCAATCATTGCATTCCCAGAAACGTAAGAAGCATTATAAAAAATCAGAGCTGTCGGTAATCCAAATCTAGTGATTATAAATTGATCAATGAATTCAGTGATGTTTTCAGAATTAGCTATCTTGAGAGGTATCGCTTCTACCCATTTAGTAAAATAATCAGTTGCCGTGAGGATGTACCTATGCTACTTAGAAGAGTGAGTAACGAACTCACCTATTATGTCAATGCCCCATTGACTGAATGGTTGCTCAATGTTTACCGGCTGTAGTGGCATGGATGGTTTCCTTTGTTTCCCTGCAGTAGTTTGGAAAATTTGGCATTTCCTCACGTAACTGTGTGAGTATTTGAACAGTGTGGGCCAATAATACCCCGCACATAAGATCTTATGTGCGGTAGCATCTCCAACATAGTGTCCACCTACGGGCCCTTCATGGAGTTCCTGCAAAACCTTTTCGGCTTCAGTTTTCTCAAGACAGCTAAGAAGCACAGAATCATAATTCCTTTTAAACATAACATCATTTATGAGCTGATATTGTTTAGCTTTTAATCTCAGGGCTCTTTTCTTGGTGTGATCCAGGTGTGCTGGAGCATACCCGTTTTTTAGATAATAAATGGTGTCAGCGTATAATGATTCTATATCGTTTAGGCTTACCTCATACATTTGTACTTCCTCAGATGGGCTTTCAGGAATCTGCGATGCTCCAGCCAACATTTTGCAGAAGCCTTGACCTCTCACAATGCTTGCTGGTTTGATTTCAAGGTCGTATTCTTGTAAAGCAGTGATCCAATTTGCTCTTTTTTCACCCACATCTTTTTGTATTAAAAGATTTCTTACCGCTGGAAATGGTACTATGACCTTGGTATGGGTTTTAAGTAAGAAATGTCTGAAATAATTGATCGCTTTGAAAATGGTGTATGCCTGTTTCTCCACGTATGAATAATTAAGTTCAACACCTTGTAAATTAGAGCTAAAAAATGTGATTGGAGCTTCCGCTTTCTCTTGATTCGTTTGAGTTAGAATTGCGGCATATGATTTCTTTGAGGCGAATGTGTATAAGATAAAAGATTCTAAAAAATTTGGGGTTGCTAAAGACAGAGCATTAATGATAGCTTGTTTGATCAGATTGAATGCTTCATGCTCATCTAGACCCCATTTGAAATTTGTTTTTTTTTTATCATGGTTTGCAAAGGAGAAACAATTCTTGAAAATTTTGGGACAAATCTTTTCACAAAATTGATTTGACCAAGGAAAGATTGCATGGCCTTTTTATTGTGAGGTAGGGATATTTTGGAAATTTCTTTGATTCTATCAGGTTCAATGTGAATACCAGATTTTGATACTACGAATCCTAGAATTTTTCCTTCACTTAATGCGAAAAAATATTTTTTTGGGTTGAGTGAAATTTCATACCTTAAACATCGTTGAAAGATTTGTTTCAAGTCTCTGAGATGGTCGCTTCGCTTCTTAGAGTATACTGTTATATCATCCAAATAAATCACTACGGCTTTATTGACTAAACCCTTAAATGCGATGTCCATAGCTCTTTGAAACGTAGCGCCGGCATTGATCAAACCGAATGGCATCTTCCGATATGCGTATGTGCCCCATTTGGTTCGGAACGTGGTTTTTAACTGATCATCGGGATGTACCAGCACTTGGTTGTATCCTGAAAATCCATCCAAAAAAGACATTAGTTCTGAGCCTGCTACTGCCTGTAATATTTGCTCCATCGGAGGGAGGGGAAAATTGTCTTTCTGACAGGCTTTGTTGAGATTTCAAAAATCGATGCAGATTCTAATATCTCCAATTTTCTTTCTAACGGGTACCATATTGGAGACCCATTTTGAATGTCTAACAGGGAAAATTATCGTGGCCTTTAATAACTTATTCAGCTCAGTCTTTATTTGGTTTTCTAGATTGGGGTGGATTTTTCTGAGTTTCTGCTGGACAGGTTTTTCATTGTCAATCATAGGGATAGTATGTTGGATAATGGAAGTTTCGTATGTCTTCAGCTCATCGTAATTCCAGGCGAAAACTTTTTTGTATTGTCTCGAAAGACGAATGTATGATAGTTTTTCTTCAGGGGCTAGGCCGTGGCCTAGATTAACGTTTTGTGGTTTATCATCGGTTCCCAGGTTTACCGATTCATAGTTCAGAGTTGAACTGTAGAGCTTAGAATTAGTAGACCTTTTAAACTGACTTTTCAAATCGTATAAGTCTTCCAACTTAACCACCGATTTAGGTATAGCATTATCAGTGCTATTTTGTTGTATTTGTAGATCGTGGTGGTCTTCGTCAATTATTTGATTGGAGTAGGATCCTTCAGAGGTGAGGAAATTTACAATATCAGGATCGTCATTGAATACTCTCCAGTTTGTAATGTTGTCAGGGATGGACGGTCTAAAGATTAATTCTATCGAGAATCTATCTGGACTAAAATCTTTGTAGGGAATGAGTCTAGAGGCTACGTTGGCTAAAAGGTCTGCACTTGCGTTTTGAATTCTTGGGATTGAGAAAATATTGAATGCTATGAAATGCTCAGTCAGATCCTATACTAGAGATTGATAGTGTTTCAAATGACTTGACAGGCAATGTATGGTGTTACGTACCTGTTTGACCACAATCTCAGAGTCTCCAAAGACTTGAAGGTACTTGACGTTCAACCCGATTGCTTTGTATAGGCCTTGCACCAAGGCCTCATATTCTGTTGTATTGTTTGTGCAATCAAATTCAAGTCTGCACGTAAGCATTGTCTTGTTTCCTTTTGGACTAATCAGAATGCATCCTGTTCCTTTTCCTTCGTTAGATTTAGAGCCATCAAAATATAGTTTCCAAAACAAAGATGTATTTATAGGTTCTTCTACAAAATTAATGCACTTTGAATTATCAGTTTGGGAAAAAATTTTGACTTGGGACACAACTGAATTTTCTAAGTAAGGTGATGTATGAGCATTGAAATTGCCAAGGAAAGAATCTATCGAGTAATTGCCTATGATGCTACTGTTATATGCTATTGCTTCATTTTCTCCCTCCAATTCTGTTACTATGTATTTCTAGTGTAACTCTCGTCCATCCTTTATTTGATTTGGTTTACCATTGTATGGTAACCACATGTGCGACCAGTCGGTTGAAAATATCCATGGAGTTTTTCGGACCAATCCCTGCTAAGAATTAAGCCGTAGAATTCAGAGATATCAGCTACTAGAATGTCGATAACCTGACATACCTTGGGGTTAGACGACAATCTTATAGTGACTTGATTAAGTTCACCAATCACTTTGACCTGAGACTGATCAAGCTGAACTATGCGCACTGTGGATTTTTGTGGTTGAACGTTTAACTTGGCACATATTGATCTGGGTAAAATATTTGTTGAAGCTCCAGAATCTACCAAACAATTGTGCACGTTTTTATTGAAGATTTCATAAGTGAGCAAAAAGGGGGGAGTGTGAGATCTTGATCTTCCTTCAATCAAGGCGATGTCATTTGGATCGATCTTATTGGCCGTGTTGATTGGGGGTCTTCCCATGTTTTGTGTAGCTACAGCTGTAGGCAAAGATGTAGTAGGTACGTCGTGTAATTCTTTCATGATTATTTTCTGTTCATGTTTTAATTTGCTCAATTCATAAAGAGTGATATTAGCCCTAGTCTTTTTCATGTCATCGATAATATTGTAGTCCATTTCATCCAACATTATCATTGTTCTTGATGGAGGTGTTTGATCTGGTTGGACTAGGCTAGATTGAGTTGCCTTAGCGGTTGTTTTCTTTGTTGCAACTTTTTCTTTTACTGTAGGGTTCGTGCCCTTCTGCTTAGGGGTGGTTTGGGGAGGATCAAGTTGGTTTTTGCTTCGTGTGCTAACCGGAAATGCTTCTTGATCTTCTTCTTGTGGGAGGATGAAATCCCACATTCCTTGTAGTTCCACAACTTCTTCATCATCGGTCTTTCCTTCAGTGGTTCTCTCTTCTTCTTCTTCTTCTTCGGATTCGACATTTGAGATAGCGTTGGGTGGTTTCGCATCGATTGAAGGGCCTCTTCTAAAAGTTCTATAGGGCTTTCTCGAAGAAGTTTCTGCCACTTGTTTTTTTATGTCAATCATCTCATTGGACATGGTCTTTAATACCTTCTGCAACCCTTCTAAATCGAAAGGATCTTTCGCTTGTTTCTTCTTCGGGTCTTCCTTGAAGGTGATCTTTTTAGATTTGCGTTCTTCGATCGCAGATCTTTTTTCCAAGGCTATAATACGTTTCTCTACTGCTATTGCTTCTGTTAGGTTTTCAACTAAAGTTGTTTTATTCGCCCTGTCTACGAAGACTGCTAAGTTTGATGGTAAGGCTGTGATATACCATTCACATCGTACTTCTTCGCTAGGTTGGGAAGCAGCGGGGATTTTGTTGAGGATCTTATTGAATCGTAAATTGAAATCTTTGATGGGTTCTCTAGCTTCGGCTTTAAGATTGGATAAGTCACTGATTAACGTTGTCGTTGATCTGTCATCACCAAATTTGGTGAGGAATTGATTTTGAAAGATGTCCCAACTCGTTATAGACCCAGAAGGTAATGAAAAGTACCATGACCCAGCTGTTCCCTGCATTGTATAGGGAAAAAGCCGGACCACAGCATCTTCGTTGGTAACCCCGTTAAGATTGAACAAAAGCATGAAATTTTTAATGTGCTCTTCAGCTAGCATGCCTACTTCTGGGTTGAACTTGGGTAGCCATTTCTTAGGATGGGCTGGTATTTGGCTTAGGAGTGGAGGCATTAAAACCACTCCTGGGTTGTTCCATGGAGATTGGGCCATTTTTGAGCTGCTGGTAATTGCAAGTGTAGGGGATGATCCTTGAGGATGGGAAAATGGAGATATTATGATCTTGGATGATTGTGGAAGAGGGGTCGTGGAAGGTGGATGAGTGATTTGGAATGAAGATGTGGGTAGTTGACTTCACGATGAAGGGGTTGAGATGGATGATGTAGATGAAAGAGTGTCATTGTCAGAGTGCAGTGATGCTTTCCTTGCTCTTTTCCTGGTGGGAAGAGCGAATTCAGTTGGCTGGATGTCAAATTTTCCGCTCTTTAACCTGGTCAGGGGATGAGCAGGGTTGTACTGCGAAGTCACGCTGCTTTGAGATTTATCAGACCCCAGTGTAAAAGTAGAGAATCCCTAGAGTTTGTGAATAAGAGTTTGAATTTCATGGGGTTCAATGGTAGGTTGGTCTGAAATATTAGGGTATGTAGCAACGGTTAATATTCGACCGACTTTTGATTTCGAATTTAAATGTACTGAGGAAGTCGGGGGAGTTGATGAGCGTGATTTACTCTCAGAATGGTATTTAGATTTTGATTTAGGTGAAATTCATAGTTCAGGCCCTCCTTCTAGCGCCAAAATATGTTGAAGCCCCGAAAATCGGGTCGACAACAAGGGGGATACCCACCCGGTCCGGACCTTGGTTGGCAGCTCCTTATCCGTTTGGTATAGTAGGTCTGACTGGGGATAACGGGACCAGTTTCCCAAATTTGGGTGTGTGTGTGTGTGTAGAGTTTGAACTATGCTGATCTAAGAGGAATTTAAAGCTAATCTAATTCAGACTCTTTAAACTAACTCTATATTATTGTAACCTAATAAGAAACAACACATCTAATCTACACTTACCCAGGGTGTATATCTTCTATTATGCGATCTAAAAAGATTTCGAACAATAACTGGTAATAAAGATCATTCAGCTATCATAAGAATAGAAATCATTAAAGATAAACCACTTTGCATAAGAAGTTAGGCAAAATAGTTAAGAACAGCCTATCGCATAATAAGTTATTCATATGGCAGACACAAACAATATGACTCCACCATACAAAAGTGCCAAATGATAACCCATACATTCATATAATGACATATAAACAACTGAAACTATAAATCACTTAAAGAACATAAGCAGGAATAGTCAAGAGATAAAAGTACCATTTATGACTGATTCCTCTCATAAGCTTCAGGCAACAATGATTTATCTCTCCTTGCTCTAACATCTACTAAGAGTACAGAAGTTCAACATCAGTAGCAGATATCAAATGCAAATGTTAATAAACCTTGATCCATCCATTCATCAAAACCACCTCCGAGGGCGCAAAAGTGCATGTTCTGAGGACGAGTTTTTGACAAATCTCCGGACCCTTCTCTAAATGCCTGAGAAGGGTTTAAATACTGCTAGCTAATTAACTTGATTGCATAAATTTAGGATCCGGGTTTCAAATGACCGTCCTTCTGATAAAGCAAATTATTTCTAAATTAAATCTGACTTTGAACTATTTCTGTATTTTCTCCTTAGTGCTGTAAGCGTGCAGCATTCCCCTGAGTAGAGTCGGTTGGTTTCCTTCCCCTTTCGTGCGTGCTATAAAAAATAGAAGTAACAAGAGTCGGCACAACTTTTTGGTAAACTATAAGATTTTTTAGAGAATCTCCCGCTGACTTGATGTATACTTGGTAATAACTCAAATTTCCCCCAGACTGGTTCTGCTTTTGCTATTTTGGTTTCTGTCTTTGTGGATGGCTTGATGAGTTAAAAGACTTTACTTTCTGAGCAATTCTCTGGATTGAAAACTGCCTTCATTCTTCGTGGTGAGCTTTTTGGCATGTAAGTTTCAGGTCTTCTTGTAATCATGCTGCTTTTGTGCGCCTTTAATTCTGAGCTTCAGAGGACCTATCAGTCCTTAGCATATGTTGAGTGATACTCTGGAACCTGTAGTGCTATCGTATGTGGCACCCGTTTCTGAAGAGATCTCTTCTGTATTCTCCGAGCATTGGTGCTTTCCCCTTTTCCTTAGATGTTTCCTGCAAAATTGCTCCATGTTATCTCCTGTTTTATAGTTTGCGTAAAGGAAAAGAGTAATGGAAATAAAGATTGACATGAAAGCTTCAGATCTTATGTGTGTATAGTTATGACATTCAAGTGAACTGACTCTTTGAAAAACGAAAAGCATTCATTCGTACAATCATTAATTTCCTTTTTTAAGGCGCGCGCTTAATTCTGATTAATGGGAAACTTTCCTTGAATACTGTGCCGAGAAAAATTTACGCTCATCGCAGATCGCAGATCGCAAATTCGTGTTATATCATTGTGGCATCGCAATATTGGATCATTGTAGATCGTTGATCACAGATCGCAGATCGCAGGTCGTAGATATTAGTCATTATGTGCTACTTTACGCGATGTTGCGATATGCGATGTCGCACATCGCCTGTCAGAGATTTTCTTAAATTTCTTATTTAAGGGCACTTATGGTGAATGCGATGCGATGAATTTCGCATCGTTCCTTCGTAGTTTGTTATGCCCATAAAAGAAATGTTTCCTTGCTTTGCTGCGATAAAATTCTAAGGAAAAACGAAAATGTTCATAGAGATGTTTGTTTGAATTTTTTACTAAGGGTCCCCTATTTGCTTGGTGTTATTGCTAATATCAAACAAAAGAGGGGGGTTGTTGGTGGCCACAACAGATCGACTGCCCCAATCGCGGAAAGTAAAGCACTTCGCTGAGCCAGACATGACTGGAGAACCTCTAAAGTGGACATGGCGCATGGACTCTGAGCCAGATCCTCAACAATGGAGTAATTCTGGGTGGCTCTAGAATTATGATTAATAGTCGCGCGTTTAGCGGAACCTTTCGGTATTTGTGGTATAGTCTCAATAGGGAGTCCCTCAATATGAAGGTCAGTATTTCTGGGAACAATCTTGTCCTTGGAAGCTTCAGCTTCACCATAATCACGTGACCGAGTAGCCACATGGACGTTAGAACCCACCATGAAAACATTCGATGATTTTTCCCCTTCGTTGTTGCCCCCTGCGGAGGTTCCAGGGTTTGAACTCGTGCCAACAAGAAGTTGCTGCCCTTGGGGAAAAGGGTTGGTTAACACAGCTTGAGAACTAGAAGTCCCTTGCTGCCCTAACAAGCACTAAGCGTCTTTAATATTGGGGCAAAGATGAGTTAAATGCTCTCCACTGCACAAATTTCATGGAAACTTGACTTTCTTTTTAGACTCATTTCTACCACCACCAGCATTATTGCCGGATTTATTTGCGTCAGGCTTCCCATCCTAATTCTTTTTCTTACCTCATCCTTTCTTTTTCCCATTTGGAATTTTGATTTCCTTTGGGGTTATCAAATTGGATGGCATTAATCAAAGAGGTTTGGGAAGCCGTAGGATTAGACAATGTGACTTGGTCGTTAGAAGCAGTTTGTAAAGGCAACTGCTGCAATTGGTTCAACAAGTTCACTGCATTCGTGTCTAGCGACCCAACGATACCATCTGTGTGGGGACCTGGCTTCAACTTAGTTATGTCAACCTTAGACCCAGGAGCATCTGGAAAGTATTTTTGTAGGATCCCAGACTGAGAGTAGATCAATTCTAATTGTTGGGCTCTAAAAATGGCTTGCTCCTCAGAATAGACTCCAGACATGGAGACATCCTTGGAGATCTCAGGTTGAAAAGATTTCAAAAACCATTTGAGATGGTACTCCAGAGGGATTTCAGCTTTAATGAGCCTTTTTCTCCATCTCCATTCTTGAATATCGTCAGAAATGTGAGTTGCCTTATTCTGACGAAAAGTGGCCAGTAGTTCAGTTCTGGCATCATAACAGACAGGCAACTGAAAATGATTTAAGAAAATATTGGCTAAGACAGTGAAATATGTAAAGCTGCCCCATGGAAACTCTATATACCATTTGGCCACATTACCAGTCAAGGTGCGTTGAAAAAGTCTCAACCTAAGATAAGCACCACAAATGGAATGTGGTTACATGGTCGCTTGGGTCCTCACCGCTCTTCCCTTCGAATTTTGGAATGTCCGAAGGGAGTTTGGTTGGGACCGGAGGCCAAGCCGGATTGTACTTGATTGGATCGTTTGTTAACTTAGTGAGATTTGGAAAGTTCAATGTTGCCAGAAACGGAAGCCTAGGAGGACCTTGGGGATTCCACCCAGACTGGGTGGAACTCCCAAAGTTCTGAAAAGATTGACTTGGATTTGGGAAGGCACCAGGCTGCCCAAGGTAACCAGCAAAACCGACTGAACCAAAAGGCAAGCCTTGTGATCCAACAAAATTCAGAGTTTGACCAACTCCGGCCGCAAAACCACCATAACCAACAAAGTTTCCTCCTAAAGGATTATAAGGAGTTGACAACCCATGATACAGATTCCAAGCCGAAGCTAAGGGAGGAATAATTTGGAATGAACCAACTGTGGTGTACAACCTATTCCCTTGTTGGCCAAAAAACGGATCCCAAGTTCCCGCGCCACTAACCCCAGGGTTAGTCCAACCTTGGAAAGGATTGTTGCTTTGTCCTATAGAAGAAAAATGCATGGATCCTATCGTCGGGTTGGAATGTGGTATATGACCACTTCCGGAAGGAAAACCCTGGAATGAAGCCGATCCAATCATCATGGATGTGGCGGCACTAAACAGAACTGAAGGAATATCCTGTGAATGGGTGCCAAATGGGAAGAATCCAGAACCAAAAGCATTGGTTTTGGAATTTCCACTCGTGGACGGAATGGAGGTAGACCCAACTAAAGATGTGCTAGCAAAAGATCCAAACAAAGAAGCAGAGGAGATGGAAATCGTTCCTCCCCCTTGTACCGATGTTGGAGTCTGCATAGTTGTAGCACTTGTAGTAGAAGCCATGCTTCTAGTAGTAGTCATCGATGGTAAGTGCGTAGTGTAACCTGGACTTTACGGTCTATGCATCGGAGTCCCAACATATTGTAATACCTCTGGATGACTAGATGGTAGGGGAGAATTCGAAGCCACTAACGACTCTGAGAGTTCTTCTACCTCTATGTTATTCTCCACTTGAACGAAAACTTGAGGAAGAACTGGAGTGTTCCTCTCTTGTTCTGCGGAAGTTCCAGGACTTGCTTGAATACTAATGCTCCCGAGAGGAGGATCAATCCTCGATGCGTCAACTGCCGTGGGACGAAACCCACCAGTAGTATTACCTCTGTGTCTTCTAGGAGAAGGCTCTAAACTTGGTGGTGAAAGACCACAAAGTCTTCGAGACCGTCTAGGTGATCGGTCAGCCACTTTGAATTTCTTGTTAAGATCTAACTAAAGAATCAAAAAATTGAGAGCTAGGCCAACTAAGAGCACAAAGCACACACTATAAAGTCCCTAAAGATAATAACCAGTCAAACAACTTCCAAGTATTTCCGCTCTGGTGATTAGAACCGGACACCAAAATACGAGAAAGTGAATTAAGGGGCCTTCTGAAGATAGTCTGGGATGATGAGGGCCTAGTCCTATTAGCGAAGGTAACAAAGGAAGTTACGCTGACCTCCTAACAACAACCTGCATCAGTGCAAGCCCCCAAGATTCGCAAGGGTTCCCTCCAGTAGTACTATCGAGAGTGATGCAACGTCGACCTCAGGTGCCATGGGATTCCCCTCTGCAGCCACCTATGTAGATCCCTAGGAGTAGAAACTATGGATACCAACTCGTCGCAGAAGCCAGGCGGAATAGTCGTGAGGTAAGTTCAGACAAGTAGGAGATGGGGTATCTCTCTTCCCTGTCTTCATAGACCCTTGTGCTTAACTCCCATATCCAGAGCTTTCCTGGTCTTCCTAACGCTATTGGATTTTCACTTGCTATTTATACTCCTACGTTTGACGTTTAAATGGCCTTGGAGAGTTAACTCTCCACTCACCTAATCCAAGGCCCTAAAATCCTAAAACTTGTTGGTGTATGTAACTTAAAAAGAAAAAAATTTAGTGAATTTTAGTTAGCGCTTGATTTTAAAATACGTTGTTCTTTAAGTCACGGGATAACGGAAGTGAAACTAGTGGTGTTTTTGATGCAAAAGAAATTAATAAAAACCTAACTACATGCACATGCACTTATTTTTGTTTTTCGATGAAGAGCAATTTCTACACGGTTCAAAGGAACTTCTAATAAAACAAATTTTTCTTTTCTTTTCATTAATTCATGCTTCACACTAAAAAAATTAACAAAGTTATGTATGCCTAAAAAGATATGCAAATCTATCCTAATGCAACAAATATATGTTGATGCAAGATTCAAAACAATTCTAAAGACAAGAAATGAAAGCTGCTTGCTTATCAATTTTTATTTTGCCACTTAAATTGTCTAGATGGAATATGAGATGCTACCATTCATTTCGTCTAAACACTAAAAACAAGTTTCAAGACAAACATAAAGCACTTTCATTCACTAAAACGAAACCAAATGAAAACCAAGCTCAAGAAAGCAAAACGAAGTTTTTCAAAAAGTTTTCTTCAAAGCAACAACAAAAGAGTCTTTTCAAAAATGCTTTGAACAAGACTGAAACTTTGTGATTGAAGAATAGGCAACAAACACTTTTTCAAGTTGACACCACACAATGGATGAAAACTCAACAAACATAAATGTGTTTAAAGATGCTCTTAACAATCAAAAGCAACAATGAAATCCTTGGCAACAAAGACCAAAAATATTAAAAAGACAAATTTCAAGAAAGTATCAATCAACAACTTTCATGAAACAAAGAAGTGGATGGTCACAAAAAGTGGTTTTGTCAAGCAAAAAAAAAGTCACCAAAAGCAAGATTTAACACAAAGATTGAGACCAATATTTCTGCCCTGATGAATCAGAACAACCAAGATTCCAGCAAGAAATCTTGCGTGCTTCAGCAAAAAATGATGACACTTGCAACAACAAAAACAAGACCAATACTCCTTACAATCAGAGAGAATTTGGAACAAGATGCTTGCTATAAAACAAGCAACTGATACTAGAAAATGACTGTTTCAGACTGAATCAAACCACCAGATAGACCTTTGGAGACAAAGAGATTTACAAATCTTGAAAATTGCAAGATATACGCGACTGTACTTATGTACAGATTGCATGTATATGCGACTAAACCTAAGCAAACCTGCGTATACATGGGTTAACTTAAGGAAACTTGCTATATATGCTTTTGTAACTAAGAAAAACAGCGTATATAAAAGATTTCAAGAAAAACAAAAAACAAACTGAAGAAACTGACAAAACTTAGAATTCAGGAACAAACCACACAACAACATCAAGCAAACAGGCAACTGAGCCCTGATTGGCTTGAAAACACCCAAACTAGGAACAACAAGAGTGTTGTCCCCAGTGGAGTTGCCAATTCTGTTGAGGGAAATGTTCCCCTAGGGCTTTTGGGTTGAAACCCTAGCAGACTGAAAGTTATCTATATAGAGAAACACACATTCACACAGCCATTATGCTATTATAAGCAAATTCTATGGTAAGAGGGGTGGTACCTTAGGTCCTACATTTGAGAAGGTCCTTTAGGGTCCAAACCCTTCTTCAAGTTCCTTTTGCTCCTTTATCCTGCAAAACAACCAATTCCAAAGAACACAGCAGTATATGGACAAAAACTTATAAAGAAATCATCTTCATGTTATAAAGAAAGGTAGTTAGTTATGAACTTTAAACAACCATTCACATATGAATTCCAACATGAATATCATAAACATAAAGAGGATTTATATCAGGAACCAAGACGTGTTTCTTTTATTATAGACAAATAAAATGTAGAAAAGGAATAATTTCACCTGAGTCACCTTTCAAAGGCTCCAAGCAAAGCTTCCTTCTGGATCCATCCAGCCTCAAGCCTTTAGCAAACTCCTTCCATGACTTACTCCATAGTGTCATAAATAGTGGATGAACATCAACACACAAGGAAACAAGGGTTTCCTGTACAAATGGGGGAAGTGCAGAAGGCACAAGGGTCTTCAGACCTAGTCAGGGGAAAAATCTCAGTATAATAACCTTTCTCTCTCTTCTCTCTTCCCTTAGGCCATCCCTTTGAGGTATTTTTATACCTCTCCCAAAGTAGTTTTTTAGTTGGGAGTTGGTTGGGAACAGTTGGGCCACAGGCACTAACAGGGGATTAGCAGGTAAAACCCACAATCTTTGCCTGAAATTAAGGAGCTATATATTTTTTTAAGTGTTTTAATACATATACGCGGGTTGGGTATATGCCTACCTACGTATACACGCGTTTAACTCAGGGCAATGTCATGTATAAGGGATAAAACACTGTTTTTTAAATTTTGGACCAGGTCTAGAAGGAGGGGTTGCCCTAGCGCATGAGTGTAGCATCACAAACCATAAGAGTGAGATTTGGAGCTATAACATGGGAGTAATAGAAGGGATGGAAATAGTTCCTCCTCCTTGTACAAATTGGGAGTTTGCATGCTTGCAACAATCATCGTATATGCCATGCTTCCAGCAGTGGTAATAGAAGGAATATATCAATGTAAACCTAAGCTCGAAGGCCTATGAATCTGGGTTCCAACGTACAATAGAACTTCTGGATGATCAGGAGGAACAAGAGAATTCCAAGCCACAATCAACTCTAAAATCTCTTCAACTTCGATATTATCTTCTAACTAAAAGAGTACTTGAGAAAGAACTAGTGTGTTCCTCTCTAACTTTGTACTAGTGCCAGGTCTATCTTGTGAACTAATGCCCCTAAGTAGAGGATTAATCTCTGATGCACCTACTGCCACCGGTTGATAAACACTGGTAGAATTGCTCCTACGCCTTCTAGGAGAAGGCTCAAGACTCGTAGGTGATATCCCACAAAGTCTCCTAGACCGTCGAGATGGTCGATCAAGCACTTTGAGTTGTTTAAAAGATCTACTTAAAGACTCAAAAAATTATAAATTTAGGCTGACTAGGAGCAAAGAACACTCACTAAAAGGTCCCTAAAGATATTAGCAATAAAAAAGATCTCAATTATTTCTACTCTGGATGATTAGGCCCAGACACCAAAATACAAGAAAGTTAATAACAAGGACCTTCTAAAAATAGACTGGGGTAATTATGCCCCAGGCCTACTAGCAAAGGTATCACAGGTAGTTAAGTTGACCTCCAAACAACAGCCTTTTCTGATGCAAGCACCCAAACTTCACAAGGGTACCCTCCAGAAGTATTGTTGAACATGATACAACATCAACCTCAGGTGCCACGGGATTCTCCTCCACAACCACCTATGTGATCCCTAGGATAGGCAACTATGGTCACCAACGCATATCAGTAGTCGGGTAGAACAGTCATGAGGCAGGATCTAAAAAGTAAGAGAAGGGGTGCCTCTCATCCTTATCTTCACTCTCCCTCATGATTTACTCCAAGTTACGGAGCTTTTCCATTCTCCCTAATGCTATTGGATTTTTCTCATTAATCAAACTTCTATGTTTTGTAATTTTGAGTGGCCTTGGAGAGTTAACTCTCCTCTCGCCTAATCCAAGGCCCTAATAAAACTAAACTTGTTGGTGTATTTAATGACAATACAAAAGTTCTATTTTATTTTAATTAATCGCTTGATTTTAATGGTTGTTCTTTAAGTCAAGGGTATTGATGGAAGTGAAACCAATGGTGTTTGTATGACGCAAAAGAAATCAATGAAAAACTAACTACATGAATGCAATCATTTTTTCTTCGATGAAAAGAGATCTCTACATGGGTTCTACATTCTTCTTTTTTTGAAACACACTTCACACACCCAAAAACTAAAAGACTACAAATGCTTTCACAATGCAAACTACCCTAATGCAAGATATAATGGAGATGCAAGATCCTAAATCACTCTAAAAAGTGAAAGAAATTGTTTATAACTATCAATGAGCTGACTTAATTATTGAAGAGGATACAAATTTTGAACACAAAATTCTCTCCAAACAAGAAGGACAAATTTTAAACGATCGTAATTCACTTTCAAAAACCAAAAGAAACCAAAATCCAAACTTGGCAAAGGAAAAGAAAATATTTTTTTTTTAGATCTTTTCTTTTTCAAGAAACAACTAAAAAAACTTTTTTAAATCACTCAAAATGCTAATAATACTCAAAAGATCGAAAAACAAGAACAAGGAGTCTTTGCAAGTTACAAACTCAAACATGAATGAAAACTTGAGTAAAAAGACTTCAACTTGTACCAAACGACCCAAATAGTAGCAAAGAGTTTGACAAACTGACCAAGAAGCCAGGAAAGAAATACTTCCAAATTCATCAAAAGACTTTCAAAAAGCAAGAAAAGCTATGAGGCCACAAAGAAAAGGAAAGCAAAGCAACAAGGTGTGAAATCCGAGCTTGACACTGAAACTGAAAATAATCTCATGTTCTAAAGGACCAGAACAATCAAGAACTTTTGAACGAAGTCTTGTGTGCAAAAACAACAATTACAAACTCGCTCAAAAAGCAAACGTAGGCCAAATCATTTCAATGAGGAAGAGACTTAGAAACAGTAAGCTTGCAGAATAATTAAATTCTTCAGACAGAAATTGGCCACACTGAGACTAAAAAGACCAGGCAACAAATCTATCTGGGTAGAGATATTTTAAAAGAGAATGCAAAAATTGGCATACACGACTGTGTTCAAACACAGAAGCATGTACACGTGTTTTTAATACAAGAAACTCATGTATACGCAGGTTCACTTCACAAAAACAAGCGTGTGTATGCTATTGTAAATAGAGTAAAAAGGGTATACAAAGCTTTGCAAGAAAAATAAAAACAAAATCTAGATCCAAAAGATTAGACTTAAGGTTTGAGACTCTAGTAGACCAAATAAGATTGTAACAGCAAGAAAACCAAAGACTAAGCCCTGATTGACATTGAACAACCCAAACTAGGAATAACAAGATTGTTATCCCCAGTGGAGTCGCCAATTCTATTTTGGGAATAAGTACCCTAGGGCTTTGGGTTAGAACCCTAACAGAGCAGAAGCAGACTACAACAAGAAACACTTATACAGCTCGGGAAAAATGCTTATATAATCAAACTACATAAGAGGGGCCGTCAGGGAAAATTTTAGAGGCTAATATTTGCCCATGGGCTAATTTTCTATACCTTTTCCAAAAAAAATATTCGCTAATTTCCATTTTTTTTGTAGTTATGATTCACCCAAATTTTAAAGGAATGAAATTATTTTACCCTAAAAATTGCCAAAAATTTATATATATGCTATATAAAAATATTATAAATTTGAATATTTTTACAAAAATATCTCCAAACATTTTATAGATATCATATTATGGACTAGTGGGATTCACCAAGGTTTCTAAACTTTAAGATAAATCTCCATCCTTAAAATTTTCCCTGGTGGTTGTACCTAGATTTCCTTCGTTCGATTAGGTCCCACAGGGTTCAAACCCTCTGCAACTCCCAATGTTCTTCAAACCTGAAAATCATTCAGTTAGAACATACATTCACGAAATTGACTTTATATCATATAAACAAATGATTGATCATACATCAAAACAACATTCATATATGAATTACAACATAATCTGATGCATAAATATGGTTAATTTTGGAAACAAGACAACATTTCTTTTATTGTAGTAAGCTATAAATAACATGGAGAGAATTCACCTGAGTCTTCTTATTTTGGCTCCAAGTGGAACCATCCTTTGGATTCATCATATCCAAGCCTTCAACAATCTTCTTCCATAACCAACACCATGATACCTCAAGCAAGAGGGATAATATTTGTAATCAAGGAAACAAGGGTTTCTTGAAGCTTTGGGAAGTGCATGAGGCATAGGGATTCATTAGACCCAGTCAGGGATAATCTCAGTATAATAAATCTATCTCTTCTCCCTTAAGGCCTTCCCATAGAGATGTATTTATACCTCTCCCAGTTAGTTTTTTAGTTGGGAAATAGTTGGGAAACAGTTGGGCCACGAGCACTAGGAGGCAATCAATAGGTAAAACCCATGAACTCTACCCATAATTAAGGAAATTTAATTTTTTTAAGTGTTTTAATACATATACGCGGGTTGGGTATTGACTGACCCATGTGTACACGCTTTTAGCTCAGGGAAAAGTAGCTTACAGGGAATAAAACATTGTTTTTTATATATTTGGACCAAGTCTGGAAGGAGGGGTGCTATGGGGTAAAATGCACAGTGTATGGAGAATGAAAACGACCCTCAAAGGCCTTCCCAAGACCTTCGATAGAATATAAGATTATTTGCAGAAACTACCAAGTTGTACACATGTTCATCTATCAAATATCAGTTACCAAAGTATGGAAAGAGGATTACGTCAAGTCTCCTTCTAGATTTGTTTTGAGATCTCAATGCAGCCAAGAAGAACTCCTTCAAAGTCGGCTCATAATCAATTCCTACACAAATGAAAGGCAAACACAATCATAGCATACAATCTTGAAAACTAATATAAGAATTCAGAATGAACATCTATTTGCATACAACTAAACTACTCATCTAAACAAGTATCGAATGAACAACTTAATGAACAAAGGTTACCGACACCATTGAGTAGGGAACACAAACAAAGTTCTATATTAATAATGAAAGAGTGATTACAACCATCCGTTGTATCATTTTTCCTTTGCCCCTTCCACTTATATCTCTCTCTCTCTCTTTCAGCTCACTTCTTCAATTATGTGACAGTTCGCAATAGCTTAGTAGGTTATCCTTTCAAATGCTCTAAACCCTTTCACAATAATCCTCACCTTGCTTATATAGAAATTGAGTTAGGGTTTCCAAGCTTGTCCTTAAGTTCACTAGGGAAAAAGCAATGAACTTGCCATGCTTTTCAGCTCTTTCCAATTTTCCTCCTTTTCTTAGATTAGAAATCCTCCAAATATCTCGATTTTTTATGTTACCTTGCTTGCATAATTCTAGGAACAAATATCTGGATATTTATGAGCCAATTCATTCCTTTGACCCATTGAACTTCATTAAGTTTCACTAACGTTGTCCCCTCACTAGTAACATGAGCTAGTTGGGTCATTAACGCTCCCTTAGGCTTGGTAACAAGCTTTATAAACCAGGTTTTTAGTGTGCAACCAATGTTAGTGTGGAATCAGGGCTTGCAATTGTCGTCTTTGCTTCAGTGATCATGTCTTTCACCTCTAAGTTGATGAGGAGGTCATTTTGTTGTATAACATATGCCCCCTAAAGTATGAGATCAAAGGCAGAGACGATGGCCGAAATACTTTACTAAAATTGTAGTTTTTCTTGTCAAAATGTAGAGAGAGAGAAAAGATTTGGGTGGAAAGGAAAACCGGATACAACACATATATATATAACTACTAAAATCATGTCCTGATTCAGGCATTCCCATGCTCAGTAGCTATGTCAGAGTAATTTCCTCAAGGAGATATGACAATATTGGCCACTGATAAGCACAATGCGGATCCAGTGTCATAATAGAATCATTCTGAAACAGTTGTCTCCAAAAAGCAATATCTACAGCTTGGGAGAGGAAACAAGGCTAAATGATGCAAGCCTCTACCCAAGGTCTTGATTTCCGCTTCACGGAACAGCATAGATCGATACATGTGAATATATGCATTGATGTTGAACATGCATGAAATCGTGTGATTACCAGTCAATAATGGAGACCGTTAACTGATGTGAGGAAGGCCACCAATAATGGTGATGGTCTCAAAGATCCACAGTGTAATCTAACGAGTGTGAAAAATGTCTTTGTCGTCGAACACCCATAGAATTGCTTGATTAGGAGCCAATAATGAGAACCCCTAACCAAGCACAGCGAAACCTGCCACTAATGTCTACAAGTACCAAGGCACTGAATGTGTTTCTGGGTTATCTTCCTAGATAGAGTGTTGAAGTCGATAGGAAGAAACCTATTGAAAGGTAGGCAATAATGTGTCCTACATCAATTGACACGAAACGGGATAAGAATGATTTTGTTTTTTGAGGATTCTTTTGAGCATTTGGGTCTAAACAATGGAGGGCACGATGAAAGGATATGTTTGATCATTTGATGGAGGAAACAAATGGGTAACCCTTGAACAATAGAAGGGATGACAGCGTTTTTAACCAGACAGCACTAGAGTCATGAACACTGCAGAGTGTTAGGATATAGAGATGCAATTACATCAGGGTATATAGGCTAAAATCATAGGATGGTAGGGTTCATATTAAGAGGCCATCAAAAGGAGGTTTATTTGAGGGAGTGCCATGTTCAAGGAAATGATTTCTACCAAAACACGCTTTCAAATACAAAATATAGTTGTATTGTCCACTTTCCCCATCTAATTAATTTTATGAGTCCAGATGGGAAAACTCATCGATATTTTCATATATAAACAGTCTGAAAAGGACCGCGAAAAGAATGACTCTTTTCCCTATCCGATTAGTTTAATGAGTCCAGATAGGAAAACTCGTCAATTTTTTCATGTTTTAAGAGTCTGAAAAGTATTGTAAAAAGAACGAATCTATATCTTGTCAGTGTAATTTAAAGAGTCCAGACTAGACAACTCAGTGGTCTTTTCATATTTAGAGAGTTTGAAAAGATCGTAAAGTGCAACTCTATGGTGGTCCCTTTCTCATAGTTGTTAACTGGGTGTGACAAAAGGTTAATAATATACCCTGATCAGTTACTTTTCTGTTAGTTAATCTATCGAACCCAGATAAAGAGAAACCTATTTTGAATAGATGTCAACCTCATTTTGTTACGAGTATGAGGCGATAGAATAAACTCATTTTTCATCATGAATTTTTAATAAGTCATGCGACGACAAACTCAATACCTTCATCGAAATTTTTAATGAGTAAAATGAAGAAAACTCTGTATTTTTTTTAGTTTAGTGAGCGAGAAAAAGATGGAAAAGAATGGCTCATCCCTTATTCATAGTTTTACGAGCTTGAAGGAGGGGAAAATTCGGGGATTTTTTGATTTTAGGAGCAAGAAATGGTCCCAAAAAAAACATGCGCTGGTTGTGGTCGTATGTTTTTAACGAGCCCAGTTATAAAAACTCGGGATTTTTCAGTTTAACGAGTGAGAAAAGTACCTAAAAGAATGCTCAGGTCATCTTTATAAATTTTAATGAGCCTAAAGACAAAGATTGGGATTTTTTCAATTTCAAAGAGCGAGAAAAAAGAGCGCCTAAAAATAAATGCTCCCTTGGTATTTTTCAGTTGAATGAGCTGGAAAAAGATCAAAAAAGAGTTTGCTCAGAGCATCATCATATAGATTTAATGAGTTTGATGATGAAAACTCAGATATGTTTATATTTTTTAAAGAGAAATAAAATATCACAAAAGTGCTCTAACTACTGTTGCATAGATTTAACGATCACAATGATAAAAACTCGGAGATGTTTATATTTTTTAAAGAGCAATAAAATATCTCAAAAAGTGTTGTATTCTTTGTTGGCGTAGTTTAACGAGCCAAAAGAAGGAGACTCGAGGTTTTCCGGATTAACGAGCAAGAAAAATACCATGAAAAGAACGCTCGATCTTCTTCATGGTAGTTTAACGAGCCTGAAGAGGGAGACTTGAAGATTTCTCTGATTATGAGCAAGAAAAATACCATAAAAAGAATGCTCGATCTTTCTTGATCTCATGCTCAACATTACAAGGGTCTATGCCATGCATTTCCTCATAGGACCAAGGAAAAACATCATGGAATTCCCTAAAAAGGTAGGTGAAGCTCACAATTTCCTCAAGATTGTGATTGGCTCCAATCTATATGTTTTCCATGATGCCTGTCATGATAGAAATATCGATGAGCAATGTTTTTGAAATATTGCCCATGTTTCCTTCCTAGTCCAAGGTGTGGATAGTTGTATATGGTGAGGAAATGATTTCTGGCATGTCAGGTGACAGGATTTGAAGAGGTGTCATGTCCGAATCAGATATCAAAACGTGATGGTGTGACTCCTCCCAAGGTCACTCTCCTAAACTCATGATTTCTTGAATAACTTCATCCATAGGTAGGACTTGATCAAGTAGATCGAAAGGAGGAGCATTTATGGGAAGGGAAGTGGTACCATTTACCATAACCAACATGACCGGAGATGTGGATGTAGATTGAATGGCTTGGTAGGCCAGTTCAGCTGGTGACAATGACATCTAGTCTCCGAATGTGTCAAGGTCTGAAGGAGCTGGCAGGATCCATGGATCAGTCTGTTCATGAGGAAAAGATGAAAGCATGTTGACCATTTGTGAAACCTTGGGTGGCTGAAGAGGAAAACATCCCATGAAGGAAGAAGCCTTCAGTAGACCGGTACCTAAATTGACATAGCTGTCATTTCCACCTCCTACTAGGGGTACGGAGCCACTTGGTAATGGTGAATATTCAGGGGTACAGAAAGACAACTGATCTATTGTAATAACCTTTCCATCCAATGGAAATTGGATGATTCAAAAGATAGTATATACGACGACTATCATGGCATATGTCCAACTGTGACCCAGTAAGAGATTACAGTCGAATTTCTTGTCTACGACTTCTATGTCCACTGTTACAGTTTTCCCATACAACGTGATGGGAAAATTGGCTAGGTATCCTTTTGGGATAAAGGTGTGGCCATCGAAAGCTTTAAGGGAGTTCGATGGTGGGGATAGGGTTGGGGAAACTAGGGTGAACCAACATGAAGCCAACATGATGCAAGTCGAAGCACCTTCATCGATGACAGCTCTGTGTATACCTTTACCTTTCGAAGTTATATGCACCTGGAATGCAAGATGGTGAGAAAGGGGAGGTTTACACTTGTCCATGTCGAAATAGAAAGCATGGAATCCTTTGGGTCAATACCACCAATAGCTGAAAGAAAATCTTTCCATTGTGTCAGGTAGGTTTGTAATACTTCGAGTGTTGACATAGCCGATGGTGCTGGCACTAAATATTCTACAATTTTGTAGTGTTGGGCGGCACGTGTAGTTGTATTGTATGTTGTGTGTGGAAGTGCCCCTTTTTGGGGTTGAATTACAGAGTCCTCAACTGACCTTTCGATATGAAAATAATTAGGCAATGGTGGGTTTTGACTTGAGCAAGGTTCCGCTGCATGAGTGATAGAAGCTCCATAAGATTTGGCTCTTGTTTGTAGATCTACTATTTCAAATGTGAAAATGGTAAAAGATCCTTCACCAGCTAAAGGATGTTGTGAACCATCGTTGCCCCCTTGTGAGGGTGGCAGTTGGTTTCCAATAAGGTTTTGCTGCTTTTGAGTGGGGAAAGGATTTTTTAGGATAGCAAGGGTCCATCTAGTATCCTTTCTAGTAATGTATTTTGTGCATTCCTGAAGATGCAAACAGTGATAGGTCATGTGGTCTTCAGCACAGATTTTGCAAGGAAATGTGGTGGGTTTATCCTTTCCATTGTCAGTAGGTGTAGTGGCCTTCTGTTTTGGGTTTGGCTTCTTTGTTGACTGCTCCTCAAAAGGAGCAGTCTTTTTCTTTTTCTTCTTTTTATTACCACCAAGATTTTGTGTAGACTACATAGAGTTTATCTCAATGGTAGGAAGAGCAATCGATTTGGTAGTAGTGGAATCATTGGGGTTGCCAAGGGCATGTAGACTGTGAATATATCAAATCTAAGTGATGGGCACGATGTATGGATTGGTCTTCTGTGACTGCACCACCTAGAGCGACATCTCGAGTGATTTGCTGAAGTAAGGACCTGCAGAACCAATCCGTTAAGAGAAAGTGTGGGATGGGGGCTTTGACTAACCTCTACCTACGTCTCCATTCATGTATATGATCAGAGATGTGGGTGGCAGTATCTTGACAAAATGAAGTGAGGAGCTCTGTCCCAATCTCATAGTGGATGGGTAGCTGGAAGTGCTTTAGGAATTCCATCACTAAAGCATCAAAGGTGTTTTTTGTCATGCATGGTAACTCAATATACCATTTCTTTGCGTTGCCAGTGAGGGTGCGGGGAAAAAGATGTAACCAGACACTATCATCCACCATTATTTAGAAACACTCCAAAGATGGTAGGTGGTGATATGGGTGCTCGGATCCTCCCATTGCTTTCCATCGAACTTAGGGATGTCCATTGGTATTTTATGAGGGATCGGTGGCCATTGTAAGTTGTGATAGATGGGGTCGTTTGTCAACTTGTATAAGTTGGGTATATCCAAAATTTCCAAGAAAGGCAGAGAGTTAGATACCCCTGACTCGGACCATGGTGATGATGGATGACTTGAGGATCTTTATGCTCCTCCCATCATTTGGTTCCCCATATTAAACATGGGTTGCATGATGTAGTAGTTGCTTTGAGGTATGGTGTTGTAGAGTGGATTTCCATGAGAATTTTGATACTGGGGTATGGAATTTCCCCCAATATAAGTGGTGCCCACTTAACTCATTTGAATATGAGAGTAGGATGCCCCCATGGACTCGTTGGGAACCCCTTGAGGATTCCCGCCTGACACAGAATTGACCATTTGTCCTTGATTGACAGAGGGAACACTCATGTTAATTAGTGACTAACCATGCATGCCTGAGAACGGAGGGGGAACTGTTACATTCCCTACCAACATGTGCATATTGGGAACCCCCCCAGGTATATGAGTCTGGGAGTTTGTATTATACATTGGTGACCGACCATATTGTTGGTAAATGGCAACCACGCCCATAGTGCCACACTGAGTGTTATAGGGAGCATTGTATGTGGCACTTGTCAAAGGTATGCAGCTTGGCACCATAGTGGTGGAACCTGGCATCTGCTAGGTTCCACTCATATAGGGTGTCATGTGAGTAGTTGTACCTAGGACAAACGGGATAGTGGGCTTCCACATTACTGGTGTTGTGATGACTGTTGACTAGGGTAGTGGTGAACGACCAAAAGTCTCCCTAAAGTTCCACAACCCATTAGGCATCGATTGGATAGATGGAAATGTTCCAACTACTGAAAAAGGAAGTATAGGTACCATGGGAGCCAAGACAGGTTCCAAAGGATCCATGAGCAGAGGGTTAAAGGGGGGAAGAAATCCCTCGGTGAAGAAATCCTCTGGCAAACTTGAATCATCGGTTGTCCAAATAGATCCCATGTGAGATCTAGAAGATTGATACCCCAAAGATGGGGAATCCAGTTCAGTGGAACTCGATGGATATTCCACAATTAGTGGAGGAAGTCCTAACAATCATCTATAGTGATGACAAGGGCTAGATGTAGCCACGGTGACCATTAATTTTATCAATAAATTTTTATCATGATATTCTTTATTGTCTCAAATGATAGCACTTAGGTACCTAAATAATTATAAAAAATACACTAAATGGATCAATCAACAAACAGATGGAAATTACCTCGTTTGATAAGCATCGATCACCGGAGACAAAGCTCGATATCTCAATGAATACCAGAGAAGAATGGCCAAATGTATGGTTAAAGTTACTCTAGATCTTCACTCAAACCTTAGATTGATGGGCCAAGTACTCTCATGAAGATGAGCACCCTCCCAAAAACTGAAGATAAAGTAGATCCATCCATGTTAGGTACCAGGACAGCCCATTCTAGTCACCTTGTATAAGTACCTAGAAGTTTGGCCACTAGAGATACCTCAGATCACAAACACCATCTGGGGGACATAGTCATAGACAACACACTGTATGGGCAGGATACCTAAGTCCCCAACTCAGTCCTGAAATCCCCAAAGGGACCCCCAATACATAGAGTTCCCAAAGGATTTGTAAGAGAAGGCGGGCTACCTTCAATTATAGTCTAATGTTGTCTCGCATTTTGCTTCGCTTTTACTGGAGTGGTCCTAGTAGTATGAGTGCAGAAGTAATTTTTCACTCATTAACGACACTTTGGTTTTCTACCTTGGGCAATTCACTCACATGCTTATCCCAAAATCCTAGCCTAGCTAATGTTGGTTTGCTCAAAATAGTAACTGATTGATTTTAATGTAAATTATATTTGTACTTGATTATTGTCTTTGGTAGGGGTGTTGACATATGAAATATGGTTAGACTCTTGACTCAATAAATCATGCAGAAACAATGCATTGATTTTTTTTTTCAATTTGATGCATCTAAATTGTATTCTACATATTCATATTTTCACGTATTCATAGTTTCGTCTGTGCATCTATAGTCTTTCAACACATGCATAACCAAAATGTTATTTTCCAGTATTTCCTAACAAGTACTAAAAACCAAAATGAAGAAACTCACAACTATTTAAATAGAAGGATGAACACAAATTATCAATCTTTCTTTTAGAAAAAAAAAAGAATTAAGAGAGAAAAACCAAATCTTTTTCCTAAAAATAAATTTCTAGGACACCAATTTTGCTGACATAATACAATTACAGATCTTATTTCAGCCCATGAGAAGATTTTCCATCCCTTTTGGTCCATATATACTACTGGAAGTGAAGGCAAAGGGAGACTAATGCTCTGTAATAGTGGCTACAGAGAGTTAGTAGGGTCACTAATGCTCCTTGTACATAGGAACAATGCTTTATAAAGCTTTGTTTATCTTGGTAACTTGCGTTAGTGTGGGAAATATATCACAATAATGGTTTCCAAGATCAGTTTTTGAGATGAATGTATACTAGTAGGATGCAGCAAGATATTTGGTGGATCAAAAAAAGTATTCTAAAGAATAGGGAGCTCTTGGAAGGAAGAGAGAACAAAGAAGAGTCTAGGTAAACCGGGAACTAGATGTATAGTCCCGAGTGGAGTTGCCAATTTTGCTATGGGGTAAAACGAACTGTGTATGGAGAATGAAAACTACCCTCAAAGGCCTTCCCGAGACCTTTGATAGACTATAAGATTATTTGTAGAAGCTACCAAGTTATACACATGTTCATCTATCAAATATCAGTTAACAAAGTATGGAAAGAGGATTACCTCAAGTCTCCTTCTAGATTTGTTTGGAGATCTCAATGCAGCCAAGAAGAACTCCTTAAAAGCTAGCTCCAAATCAATTCCTGCATAAAGGAAAGACAAACAAAATCATAGCATGCAATCTTGAAAACTAATATAAGAATGCACAATGAACATATATTTGCATACAACTAAACCACTCATCTAAACAAGTATCGAATGAACAACTTAATGAACAAAGGTTACCAACACCATGGAGTAGGGAACACAACTGCAGTTCTGTATTAATAATGGAACAGTGATTACAGCCATACATTCTATTAGTTCCTTTGCTCCTTCTACTTCTCTCTCTCTCTCTCTATTTCAACTCAGTTCTTCAAGTATGTAACAGTTCACAATAGTTTAGTAGGCTATCCTTCCAAATGCTTTGACCCCTTTCAAAATAACTCTCACCTTGCTTATATAGAAATTGAGTTAGGGTTGCCAAGCTCCTCCTTGAGTTCAATAGGGAAAAATCAATGAACTTGCCATGCTTTTCATCTCTTCCCAATTTGCCTCCTTTTCTCGGAATAGAAATCCTCAAAATATCTTGATTTTGGATGTTTCCTTTCTTTTCTTACATAATTTTAGGAACAAATATCTAGATATTTATGAGCCATTTCATTCCTTTGACCCATTGAACTTCATCAAGTTTCACTGACGGTATCCCCTCACTAGTAACATGAGTTAGTGGGGTTGCTAACACTCCCTTAGGCTTGGTAACAAGCTTTATAAAGTAGGTTTTGAGTGTGCAACCAGCATTAGTGTGGAATCAGGTTTTGCAATTGTGGTCTTTGCTTTAGTCATCATGTCTTTCACCTTTGAGTTGGTGAGGAGGTCATTTTGTTGTATAACAAGGGATTTCCCTGGGCCATAAACCAAGCATCACAAATACCAAGAGTGGTAAATGGTGCTATAATAATGAGGATATAAATAAAAGAAATAAAAAAAATTACTCAATAAATGAAATCAAGTCAATCAATGGTGATATTCACAAAATTTATACGGGACCTCTTAACTTTCTCAAAATTTAAAGGGGAGGTGTTGAGGCCTCAAAAACACCTTAGGGGCATCTTTGTCAACCTACAATATCTTTAAAGAATGCACTACATATATATTATAAGTATTCTAAAAGCACAAGAAAACCATATAAAAATAATTTTTAAGCTAGAATAAAAAAAACACTAAAAAATAATCACCTCTTCAAATAGTGGAAAAAAGTATGATTTTTTCCATGTTGGTAGTGTGTAAATGTACCTTGTTTTATACATTGGATCTATGAATAAAATTGGTCAAAAAGTGCATTGGATGAGTGTCAATTTTTGATGAAGTGGAGTGTAGCAATTGAGTGTATAAATCAAGTCAAAATGTACGTTGTTCCAAAAAAATTGGGGAACTTGAAGGAATGTTTACGAGGAAAAGCTTAAGATTTTCCACCTATAGATACTGAAATGAGCCAAAATTGGTATATTCTTAGCACCCATTCACCATCTCTATTAACACCTTTTTTCCCATCACTGTACCATACTATAAGTAATGAAGCTCATAATGATTCTTTTTAACCAAGGTACAATATTTCTCTAATTATATCATTTTTAATGTTCATTATTTTGTTAAGGAAATAATTCAATTTTTTTATGCTAACTAAATATAATTCATGAGAAATATTCTTAGAAATCTCATGTAAGTACCCTCGAAGACATCAACGAAAGATTTTGAGAAGTTTAGTTGTTCCAACACCACTAACTCATGTTGATACAACAACTGAGATCACATTGTTGCAACACCTCTAGTGTGTCGTTGATGTGATACCTTTATGATCTTGCAACACCTTGGCACAATGACCATTGGAAGAAATTACTACAACACCTCTAGTGTGTCATTGACATGATACCTTTATGATGTTGCAACACATTGGCATGTTGGTCATTGGAAGAAATTGCTATAGAACATTTGAAGCAATGATGTTGCAACACTTGGGCACGACGACCATTAGAAGAAACTACTAGAACTCCTTATCTATGATGATGAAACTCCAAGGATGTTTCTAAAATCATAATGCAAGTCAACTACTATATGCATAGTTTTCACTATTAGTTTATGTTGTCATTGCAAAAAACACCCTCCAAATTTTTTCTTACACTTGAATTTAAGTGTACTAAGGATCTTGTGATATGTCATCCTATTGTCACTTTTTCTAGCACTTGTAGCACAAGTGCTTCAAGAGATATAGAAAGCTTCCTAGAGACAACCTTTGGGTTAATTGTAAACAAGTGCATAAGACTTATTAGATAGAGGAGTTCATGGAATATTATCAATAAGGGGTTTCTGCTACACTTCAATTGTCACGTAGTTTGGAAAGATAATAAAGGGGGGCTTGGTTCAATAGTCTTTCATCAAGGTGAACTCAAGAAGATACATGGATCCAAATACAGGGGGTGAATCAGGTTGATCTCAAAGAGGAATGTCTTGTTCTGATGGCCAACACACAACAATGAGCAGCTTAATATTGAATTTCTAGTAAAGGTGAATAGGAGTAGAGAAAAGAAGAAAATATATGCTTAGGGTTGTAAACAAGACAAAGTCCTAAGCAGAAATGCTTCGAAAAAAGTATGGAAAGTAGAAGAGATGAAATGACAGGAATTGTGGAGCATGAATTAAGGTTTCATGTTCTATAGCTCATGGATACACTTATAACTAATCAACATATGTAAATATTTTCTCTTAAAGGTACATAAGTAAACCTTTAAATAGCACAAGTATTGTTACTACTTAGCAGCATACATATAACCATGAGAGAATGAGACCGACAACTTCATTAAACAATTTCAGTAGAAGAGAAACATACATGAAATGAAATTTACAAAGGGGAAAACAAATTGCTTGCAACCATTATTGGAATCACCAAAGAGTTTCATTAATCCTCAAAATGAGTCCAATATACAATCAATTACATTTAGCCATACACCACTTGAGTCTGTCATGAACAGGTAATTAGAACCAAAGTGGAATCATGAAATTCAGAACATTGTTTGGAATCACTATTAAGTGTTTCATCCCCCTATTTATAAGAAGAGGGGGAGATTTGAATTAATAGATACAAAATATCCTAGCTCTAGCTCCAGCTATCTGATAGACCAACTGTATCACCATGTGAAGGCTTCTTCCCACAATGATTTCATTCAGATTTGATTCCGTTCTTGAAAATATAGAAATTATAGAATAATAAGAAAAAGGGAATCAGAATGATGATGGGAGGAAAATATCTCTTAGACGCCTCTGTTATGGCCTCTACTCAGGCCACGTCTCTGCCTCAATGATCCAACCTGTCCACCTATCACTTTCACCTTAACTATCTAGCTTCACGGCTCTCTGGAGTTGGTAGCAATCAACTGTGTTAGCTTATCATCGAGTGGAAACGGACATGGATCTAGTAGTCCTACATTATATGACTCAGTGGAGCTCCATGTCACACAGTAATTTGTCACTGGCCTCATATCCCCTAATCTCAGATAGAGTTAGTCTCTAAGTGACATCTCTGCTATGTCATACATAAAATAAGTATGTCCATATCTTCCCACTCATTCATGAAGATTAAACAAGTGCTCTCTAATCCTAAAGATTGACCCATTTACCTATGTTTATGCATCGTCACAGATAAACATCATTCTACCTGTGATGATTCTTTGTAATGAACTATATTGTCGCGACATCGTCACAGGAGTACATTTGTTTCCTGTGACGGTCAAATTTTAGGGCTCAACACAAGTCCTCAAAATACTTCTTGTTGAGGGATTTGCTCCCCTAGGGCTTTTGGGTGGAAACCCTAGCAGACTGAAAGTTGTCTAAACAGAGAAACACACATTCACACAGCCATTATGCTATTAAAAGCAAATTCTATAGTAAGAGGGACGTACCTCAGGTCCTATGTTCGAGAAGTTCCTCAAGGGTCCAAACCCTTCTTCAAGTCCCTTTCGCTCCTTTGTCCTACAAAACAACCAATTCCAAAGAATACAACAGTATATGGACAAAGACTTATAAAGAAATCATCTTTATGTTATAAAAGAAGGAAGTTAGTTATGAAATTCAAACAACCATTCACATATGAAATTCAAACATGAACATCATAAACATAAAAAAGAAGCATATCGGGAACCAAGACATGTTTCTTTATTATAGACAAATAGAATGTGCAAAAGGAGTAATATCACCTGAGTAACCTTTCGCATGCTCCAAGCAAAGCTTCCTTCCGGATCCGTCCAGCCTCAAGCCTTTAGCATATCTCCTTCCAAAACTCACTCCATGATGCCATAACTAGTGAATGAACATCAACACACAAGGAAACAAAGGTTTCCTATACAAATGGGGGAAATGCAGAAGGCACAAGGGTCTTCAGACTTGGTCAAGGGAAAATTTTTAGTATAATAACCTTTCTCTCTCTTCTCTCCTCCCTTAGGCCCTCCCTTTGATGTCTTTTTATACCACTCCCAAAGTAGCTTTTTAGTTAGGAGTTGGTTGGGAACAGTTGGACCACGGGCACTAACAGGTGATCAGCAGGTAAAACCCGTGATCTCCGCCCGAAAATAAGGAATTTTATATTTTTTTTAAGTGTTTTAATGCATATACGCGGGTTGGGTATATGCAGACCTGCGTATACACGCATTTAACTCAGGGCAACGTCGCGTACAAGGAATAAAACACTATTTTTTAAATTTGGGACCAGGTCTAGAAGGAGGGGTTGCCCTACGCCATGAGTGCAACATCACAAACCATAATAGTGAGATTTGGAACTATAACAGATGCCCCCTAATATATGAGGTCAGAAGGGGTACATGATGGCCGAAATATATTAAGCAAGTCCATGGAAAGGAAATCTACCAAAAACCGAGGAGGACTTCACCAGAATTCAGCCTGCCAAGCCACAAAAGGAGATCAGAAAGAAACACCGTCTGAGGCGGGCATACCCATGCTCAGAGAAAGCAAAGCATGTCCGCATATCAAGTACAAGCGGATCCACTAAGTATAAAAGTATAAATGACTGGAAAATACATAATGGATCATCTGATCATGATCGAACAAGTACATGTCTGAATATCACATATAAAACTGTCAATGATGCTGAGAAATACAACGAATCACTGATATCAAAGACTGATCCCAAAGGTACCAACTAAACATGATGGAAAAGGATGGTACTACACTGCAAACTCAGGTGCCAGCATATAAAATGTCTTCATGACTGACTGCAACATATAAGGTGGAGTGGTATCAAATAGGAGCAACAGGAGCAAATGTCAAGTGAACCAATGAATGCTAATACAACCTGAGGTCTTCACCAACCGCCATGGTACATTTCTACACCATGGGAATAAATGATCTGAAGTCGACCATGTGAGAAATTGTTTGATTACCGGTCATTGATGTATACCGTTAACAAACACGAGACTACTCACTGATAATGATAATGAGCGTCAAGGTACCTAGTACAATCCAACAAGTGTGAATAGATGAGCTAAAGTCGAACACCTGTGATAATCTATCGATCAGGAGACAATGATGGTTTCCCATTGTCAATAGCGAAGGATCTGCCACTAATGACTGCAAACCCCAAGGTACTGCCAAATGGACTCTAGATCTTTGCCCCAGAGCAATGAGTCAGAGTCGATAGGGAAAGATCCGCTAGAAGGAAGGCATTAAGGCATCCTTCATCAATCTAGCGCGAGTGTAACCCATAGGCCAATAATGTGGAAGGAATCGTAGGAAAAAGATGTAGTAACCCAACCGAAGTACATTTCCGGCATACACAAGATGTGGCTAGTGCATGACAGAAACCCTTTGAACCAACCAATAATGAAAGATGACACAGAGGCGAGGTATCCACCAATAGGGTCAAATGGAAACCAAGGTACTGCACAAATCCCAATGTTTGATAATGTAAGATGATGTCGAACACAAGGGAAACCACTCAGTCAAAGACCCATGATACTAATCAATGTTGAGCACAAGGTGACCTATCAATAATGAAAATAGGGCCAGGGTGCAGCTCTAGGTCTATCGTTAGAGCAATATGTCGTCGTCGATAAGGACAAGACCCGCCAGCAAGAAGTCAATGGAGACCTTCTCAAATCGGCACGAGTAAAGGACCAATATAACTAATGTGATAACAGACATGACATTGAAAACCAGGATGGCCGACTGAAAAATGAGTCAAGAGACACCACAGAGAGGCCGACTCAGGGTAACTTCCCTTGAACAAAAGCATGACTCAATGTGACTATATGGCAGCATATGATGACTCTGTATAAGTTCATCATGCAGGAGGCACGAATGAACCCTCCATATGATTGGAAGAGATAACCAATTGGGGGAGAATTGACTCAATAACAAGGTTAAGGCGTAGCTAAGTCAAACTAAATCCCGCCCAAATGAAGGAGACTTTGTTTTGAGTTCTTTGTTCAAGGGCAACATGACTGACTCTAGCTCCCAATAATAAATGGAAATACTGTCCCGTTCCCGCTCTTTTTTGGAATATTTAATTTTTTGTCTTTTTCTATTAAGCTCGAAAAAGAATAAAAGAATGCTATGGTATAGTGGAAATAACGAGTGTCGATGAAACAGATGATCTAGTTCCTGGGAATGGAACATTCCTATGCTCAATGCAGGGAGGCAAAGACTGGTCAGTGACACTCAAAGGTGTGTTCCTTCCATGAGTCAAGGTGTGTCAAGATGCAGAAGTCAAAGGTATGCAAGGTTGATTTTGCAGTCATCATGCTCAAAAGTTGGCTTAAACATGAGTCCAAGTGAAGTCGGCTCTAGGCCAAAAGGTGCAAATGGTCAACATGCAATGTAGTAGTACAACCCAACACAAAGGAGCCTCTAGGGTATAAGGCCAAAACCAAGCGAAGAAGCTAAGAGGAATGAGTCTTCAACGCATAAGTCATGGCGGGACTACAGAGGACTCCTAAGCCTACTCAAATTGAAGCAACATGGGCAACAAATGTCAGTGAGGTGCTATATACAATGCCCATGTAAAGGATGGCTCTACCATCGTGTCATGATTTTAAAAATCGGCGAGTGAAGATAGCTTACGAACCATAACACGATGGGATCGACCCTATGGCAGATGTATCAACAGATGGAGGCTAGTATGCATGATGCAATGGAAAAATGATGTCCCTAACCTATATGCCAGTGAGAAAACAATACCTTCCATGACGGGTCAGTAGTCATGGAACCGTCTTGAAAAAGTCGAAAATGTCGAAAATGTCCTGAAAAGCAAACCGTTCTTGACATTCCAAGCTCCCAAGTTAAAAGTCACATGAGACCAAACAAAATGAAATTTTGAAAAAAAATTGCATTTTCAAAACTTATAAAAGGGATTTTGGACTCACCATTTTTACCAATTGAGTTGGAGAGCAAATATTTGGAGCAAAAGGAGCAAACTTCCCATGTGCCAAATTCAACCATTCAAATTCCTCAAAATCTTCCAGGTAACTCTTATACTTAACTTGCAATTCATTATGACTAGTTTTAGGATTTTTCATTGATGTTTCATTGTTGAACTATTGTTCAAAATTTCACCGCAGTGTATACGCAGGTTGATAATATGAAACCTGCGTACACGTGGGCCCTATACGCGACTCTGTGTATAGTAACCCGCGTATACGCCGTGAGCCAATTTTAATAAAAAACTAATGGTTGAAACTCATTTTTTTCTTAGGATGTGATCACATGGCGTGAAAGAGAACATGCAGCGGTGGATAATGAAGTTATGAATGATCCTCAAGCCTTGGATGCTTTACGAGGATGCAGTTTGCTCAAATTCTTCAAACTGCCGAACATGAAAGCCAATGTACGACTGCTTGAAATTCTCATTGACTATTGGGATGTCAAGGAGGAAGCCTTCATGATTGATCAAATGCCACTCAAAGTAGAAGTGGAGGATATTTATTTTGTCACAGGCCTTTCCTGAAGGGGAGAGGTAGTACAGTCCCGGGGCAGAACACAGAGCAATCTAACCATAGAGGACTACGTACAAATATACTACCCAGGACATCCCAAGAAAGTTGGGAGCTAGATCTCTATTGCACACGTTGCGAGTTTATTGCTGAGGATCATCCTGTTCACCATAGTTCGAGTGAATGGATCGTCCTCTCTGCATCAGGCATCACGGCTCACCATGAGCGTGGCAGTGGATTGTCTCAGTACTGTGTTTTACTAGTGTACTCTTCTGGCCAGCATGAAGAGCCAGCTCACTTCTATTAAGAGGGGACAGACCAAAAACTTTGGCTACGGGACTATCTTGTGCACTTTCTTCTTTGAGAGGATTCCCACACTCCGCCCCAAGGTAGCAGTTTCCATCAGCACCCCACGCGATCCACGCATGGGCCGGTGGGCTGATCTGATGAAATGTCTGGGGGGTGGGGAGGTTCCTAGGACTGCTTTCGATGATGACTTCTTCACCTGGTGGGATTAGCAGGTCATCGTTGTAGACGACTACCCCTATGCTGTGCTGGATTTCCGAGGAGATCCTAACCTAGCATTATCGCTGAACGCAGCATGGGGCGAGATCGATAAGGATTTTTTGATTTTATAATTTTTTTGGAATTTTCAAATATAATGATGCATTTTGAAAAATATTTTTTGATGAGATTCAAATGACTAATGTAATTATCATGATCTAGACATTGGGCCAGTACAACCAGTTGGACTCCCGCAGCACAGATGACGCAGTCAAGGAGCCGGAGAGGAGGCTGCTGAGACGGAACAGACTCTACACAACGTCCAGCGACACTTGACGAGACTGAGTTGTCAAGTACCGATGGATGCTATAGAAGACCTTCTGGAGGATATGCAGGATCATGTGGTTGGCATGCCACGTGATTGGGTTCACACTTTTCGGCGTGTAGCCAATGCGATAGTTACCTACTTGGCCACTCATCCTGAGCCGGGGCATTAGATATGCCGGACATGATTATGGGCATTTGAGTCCCAATTTTGTATATTTTTGGACAACATATGTACACTCGAGATACTTTTATTATGATATATATATATATATATATATACACAGTTTGACTTTTTGATGCTTTGAGTTTATGATGAATGATTGATGTGCCAGTCTAATGCTTGATTAGCGATAGAATCAGCTAACCAATTATGAGATCTTGGAATGTGCAAATAATTAATATAAACAATTGATCTTTGCAACAACCTACCACTTAAATACTAGCGATATAAACATGGATCCCTTACCGGATAAATGTTATTTAATTGAGACACTATCAATTGAGAATCGAGATAAACTACCAATGAGTCGATCTCATGAGAGATTGCCTCGGATAGTAAATTAATCACGGCAGTATACTCAGCCATATTATTTGAAGAAGGACCAATGCATATGCCTCTTGATACCATCAATTGACCAGTTGGATAATAAAGTACCCAAGCAGTGGAAGCGAGATTCCGAGTGTGCCGACTAGCACCATCGGCGAACCCAAAATAGACCAAGTCATCCATCAACACCTGCAACAGCAGACCAAAAAGTGTTGACATCACAAAACTCTCAATGATATATGTACAAATATATGTAATATACAAAGAAGCCATTGCCTAACTCCTACTTTAGCAAAGTACTTCTTTAGGTAGAGCCCGTTTCAGGGCTCTGCCAGCTTGTTTCCCTCAAAATCGATTAACTCATATGACCCTTTTTCTAAAACTCGTTTAATAATGAAAGGATCGTACCAAATAGGCTTAAACTTTCCTACCCCCAAGGAATATTTATCTTGGTCATAGACCAAGACAAGGTCGCCTTCAAAAAAGACTCGAGGACGGACATATTTATCATACTGCGTTTTGACCCTTTTCTTATGAGCCTCATTCATCGTGGCAGCATCTCGATGCTGCTCATCGAGATGTTGCAAGTGAAGGAGGTGCTCTTCGAGACTCGAAGTCTCTGGAAGGAGCTCTACAACTAACTTAAGAGATGGAATTTCACATTCAATCAAAAAGATAGATTCCATCCCGTAAACCAACTGAAAAGGCGTAAAACCGGTAGCAGTCTTTACGGAGGTCCGGTATGCCCAAAGAGCCGAATACAACATAACGTGCCAATTGGAACGATTTTTGTCGATTGTCTGTCGGAGTATCGTCTTAAGAGTTTTATTGACTGCCTCGACCTGTCCATTGGCCTGAGGATAATAAGGAGATGAGTGCTCTGTTCGGAAACCTAATTTAATAGCCAATTCAGACATCAGTTGATTTTGGAAGTGACTGCCATGATCAGTGGCAATCTCTCTCAGGACACTGAATCCTGAGATAACCTGATTGAAAAGAAACAAAGCTATCGTGTCACTATCATTTTTATAAGTGGGCATGGCCTCGGCCCACTTTGTAAAGTAGTCTACAGCCACAATAATGTACTTGTGATTCGCCGCTGAAGGCGGATTACAAGTTGTAAAATAAATACCCCACTTAGTAAAATGACCAACGGTGACAACGGGAAAAAGAGGAGTTGGATGAGCACGCACCTTGCGAGTAAAGATCTAACAAGGGTGATAGTGTTTAACTGCTTCCACACAGTCTTTAAAAAGTGAAGGCTAGAAATATCTAGCACATAAGATGCGCTGGGCTGTAGCAAGCCCCGATAGATGACCACCACAAGCTCCACTATGGCAATCATTTATCACTGAATCTGCTTCCTCCAAGGTTAAACAACGCCAAAGGATTGAATCAACCCCTCGACGTTATAAGGTATCGCCGATGATAACATAATTTTTAGCCAGGTGACGTAATTTACGACGTTCATCCTTGGAGAAAATAGAGGGAAAATTCGAAGTCTGGAGATAGACTATGATATCTCCATACCAAGGGTCGAGTGAAGAAATGAGGAATAAATGTTCGTCGGGAAAACTCTCCTCATAAACCGTATCCTCTCCACAAGGCAGCTCAGAAATTAGCTCAGCAAAAACCATGGATTTCTTAGAATTTGCAGACAAGAACTCGAGATCGAATTCTTGCAAGATGACTATCCATCTATTATACTTGCCCCCAATCACTCGCCTACTGAGGAGAAATTGAAATGGATTGACCACTGCTAAGACAAAAGTTTTGCGTAGCAAGATATAATGACGGAGCCACTGGACAACATAGACAGCTGCAAAGGCCTACTTCTCAACCGGAGAATAGCGAAGTTCAAGACCTATTAAGCCTTGGATCAAATAATAAATCACATGCTCGGTGAGAGCATCGTCCTCCTGAACCAGAACCATACCAATGGTTGATCCGGCCACAGCGAGATATAAAAGGAAGTCTCTGCCATAATCCGGTGGACTCAAAAGGGGGGTAGAGGCTAGTGCTTTTTTCAAAGCATCAAACGATCGTTGTGCAAAGTCGTCCCATACAAATGGAACTCCTTTCGGTAGCAAACACATGAACCCTTTAGTGATCTCGGCATAGTTCGCTATAAACCACCTTAAGAAATTAGCCTTCCCTTGAAGACTCTGAAGTTGACGAATTGAGGACGGGGGAGGCAACCGAACTATTGCCTCAACCTTGAAGGGATCAACCCGAATCCTTTCATTTGACACAATGAACCCTAACAACTGAGCGGACGTAACTGCGAAAACGCATTTGTTGGGATTCAACCGGATTTTAGAAAAACGACATCGCTCAAAAACCATTCGAAGGTGACTAGGTTGATCAGTTCTCTTTCGAGAACGAGTAGCGAGATCATCCAAGTATTCTTCGATGACATGCTTGATGTCGTGGAGAGCAATGACATGGCCCGCTGAAAGGTAGCTCCAACATTTTTAAGACCAAAAAGCATCTTTCTATATGCAAAGTTACCCCAGGGACGTATAAAGGCTGTCTTATGTTGATCTTCAGGATGGATAGAAATTTGATTATAACCAGAGAATCCATCCATGAAGGAAAAAATCTCATTACCCGCACACTCGTCAATAATCTGATCAATGAACGGCGTGGGGTAATTATCTTTGGGACAAGCCTTGTTTAGGTCCCTAAAATCGATGCATACTCGGATTGTTTCTTGATTTTTATCTACAGGGACTACATTAGAAACCCAATAATTAAGAGGAACAGGGTATATAAAACCCACCTTTAGCAGCTTCTCCACTTTCACTTTGATAGCTACTGCTTTCCTAGGGTTGACCGTCCGAAGCCTTTGATGAACTGGTTTGGTGTTTTCATACGTCTTGATCTCATGTTGAACTATAGATGGGTCAATGCCAGGCATTTCTTCATAAGACCAAGCAAATACATCCCAAAATTCCTTGAAAAGGTCGGTGTAAATTTGAATTTCTTCAGGGGAACACTCAATTCCGATGAAGAGATTCTCGATCGTGTTAGGGTCCCTAGATATGTTTATAGGTGTTGTTTTTGAAATCATCGACATATTACCCTCGGCATGGACATGTGCTGGAGCCAAAGGGTTTGACACCATACAAACATCACTAGTACAGAGCTCGGAGAATCTAGATTATACCTCTTGCAATGGAGGAAGAAAGTATGAATGATGGTGTAAATCTTTCCAAGGTCGATCTATACCCATAATTGCTTCAAGAATTGCTTCTTCCGAAGGTAAAACTGAATCTAAGCAGTCGAAAGTAGAGGTAGAATCAAGGCTCCAAGTGGGGGCCACATCGCCATCTAACTCCTCTTCGGAAAAAGGAGTAGAATGGTCATCTGCAGAGTTAACGATAGACCGATATCTAAGCTCAGCTGTAGATATAGGAAATGCCATTCCATTCCCTTGTCCTTCAACTAATGTGGTCATAGGTGAAGGCAAGGTCCAAGGGTCTGAAAAATATCGAGTTCGGAAGAAATCTTCTTGAGAAGACTCCTTAGATGACAAAATGGCATTGATTTTAGCGATAGGAGAGGGAAACTCAAAAGTAGCCATCAATGTTGTATACATCCCTACTCCTAGATTCTTAGTAGGCGGATGAGGGTTATCTACTAAAGGAACAGTAGAGTCGGAGCTTTCTTGAGGATCAATTGGACAATAATCCAATTGATCAACCTTTACGATTTTCCCCTCATGAGGAAAGCAAATGACACGAAACAGAGTCGAAACAACGGCATCCATTTTGTATACCCAGTTCCTTCCTAGGAGGTGATTATAGTCTAGGTTAGCATCTACGACTTCTACTTCAATATTAACGACCTTCCCCCCAACACATATAGGAAAGGCCAGGATAATCCCATGCGTCTTATGAGAATGGCCATCGAATGCAGTCAAGATGGTAGGTGAAGGAACAGCCGAAGGCGATCCAATAGCCTTCCAACATGACATCGACATGACGCACGTGGAAGCCCCTTCATCAATAACGGTACGAAAAATGTTGATTTTCCGGTATGTAGACTTTATTTGAAAATCCATATGATGAGGGAGTCGCTTTTTGACATTTAACATGTCGAAAGTGAGCACTAAAGAGTTAGTTGGATCGACTGCCCCAATCGTGGAAAGTAAAGCACTTCTCTGAGCTGGTCACGACTGGAGAACCTCTAAAGCGGACATAGCGCACGGACTCTGAGCCAGATCCTCCACAATGGAGTAATTTTGGGCGGCCCTAGCATTAGGATTAATAGTCGCGAGTTTAGCGGAACCTTTCGGTATTCATGGTATAGTCTCAACAGGGGGTCGCTTGATATGAAGGTCAGTACTTCCGAGAACAACATTGTTCTTGGAAGTTTCGGCTTAACCATAATCGCGAGACCGAGTAGCCACATGGACGTTAGAACTCATCATGAAAACATTTGATGATTTTTCCCCTTCCAGGTTGCCCCTTGCGGAGGTTCTAGGGTTTGAACTCGCGCCAGTAAGAAGTTGTTGCCCTTGGGGAAAAGGGTTGGTTAACACAGCTTGGGAACTAGAAGTCCCTTGCTACCCTAACAAGCACTGAGCATCTTCAATCTTGGGGCAAAGATGAGTTAAATGGTCTCCACTGCACAACTTGCATGGAAACTTGACTTTGTTTTTCGACTCATTTCTACCACCACCAGCATTATTGCCGGATTTATTTGCATCAGGCTTCCCATCCTGGTCCTTTTTCTTACCTTGTCCTTTCTTTTTCCCATTGGAATTTTGATTTCCTTTGGGGTTATCAGATTGGACAGCATTAATCGAAGAAGTATGGGAAGCTGAAGGGTTAGAAGATGTGACTTGGTTGTTAGAAGCAGTTTGTAAAGACAACTGCTGCAATTGATTCAACAAGTTCACCATATTCATGTCTACTGACCCAACAATACCATACATGTGGGGACCTGGCTTCATCTTAGCTACATCAACCTTAGACCCAGGAGCATCTGGCAAGTATTTTTGTAGGATCCCAGAATGAGAGTAGATCAATTCTAATTGCCAGGCCCTAAAAATGGCTTGCTCCTCATAATAGACCCTAGACATGGAGACATCTTTGGAGATCTCAGGTATCAAAGACTTCAAAAACCACTCGAGATGGTACTTCAGAGGGATTTCGACTTTAATGAGCCTCTTTATCTCTCTCCATTCATGAATATGATCATAAATGTGAGTTGCCTTATCCTAATGAAAAGTGGCCAGTAGTTCAGTTCCGGCATCATACCGGACAGGCAACTGAAAATGGTTCAAGAAAATATTCGCTAAGTCGACGAATGATGTAAAGCTACCCCCAGGAAACTCTATATACCATTTGGCCACGTTACCAGTCAAGGTGCATTGAAATAATCTCAACCTAATCGAGTCATCGATCTGGGAGTTCGATGAGCACCATAAGTGGAACGTGGTTACATGGTCGCCCAGGTCCTCACCACTCTTCCCTTCGAATTTTGGAATGTCCGAAAGGAGTTTAGCTGGGACCAAAGGCCAGGCTGGATTGTACTTGATTGGGTAGTTAGTTAACTTAGTGAGATCTAGCAAGTTCAACGTTGCCAGAAACAAAATTCTAGGAGGAGCTTGGGGATTCCACCCTAACTGGGTGGAACTCCCAAAGCTCTGAAAAGATTGGCCTGGATTTTGGAAGGCACCAGGCTGCTCGAAGAAACTAATAAAACCCGCTGAACCAAAAGGCAAGCCTTGTGACCCAGCAAAACTCGGAGTTTGACCAACTCCGGCCGTATATCCACCATACCTAACAAAGTTTCCTCCTAAAGGATTATAAGGAGTTGATAACCCCTGATATGGATTCCAAGCCGAAGCTAGGGGAGGAATACTTTGGAATGAACTAACCATGGTATACGGCCTATTCCCATATTGGCTGAAAATGGATTCCCAGTTCCGGCACTACTAAGCCTAGGGTTATTCCAACCTTGAAAAGGATTGTTGCTTTGTCCTATAGAAGAAAAAGGCATAGACCCTATCGTTGGGTTGGAATGCGGTATATGACCACTTCTGAATGGAAAACCTTGGAACGAAGCCGATCCACTAATCATGGATGTGGCGACCCCGAACAGAGCTGAAGGAATGCCCTGTGAATGGGCGCCAAATGGGAAGAATCCAGAACCAAAAGCATTGGTTTGGGAATTTCCACTCGTAGATGGAATGGAGGTAGACCCAACAAAATACGTGCTAGCAAATGATCTGAATAAAGAGACGAAGGGGATGGAAATAGTTTCGTCCCCTTGTACAGATATGGGAGTCTGTACAGTCGTAGCACTTGTAGAAGCCATGCTTCCAGTAGTGGTCATCGAAGGTAAGCACGTAGCGTAACCTAGACTTGATGGTCTATGCGTCGGAGTCCCAACGTATTGCAATACGTGGGGATGACTAGATGGTAGGGGAGAATTCGGATCCACTAACGCCTCTGAAAGTTCTTCTACCTCTATATTATCCTCCGCTTGTAAGTGAACTTGAGAAATAACTGGAGTGTTCTTCTCTTGTTCCGCGGAATTATCAGGCCTTGCTTGAATACTATGCCCCTGAGAGGAGGATCAATCCTCGATGCGTCAATTATCATGGGACGAAACCCACCAATATTATTACCTTTGCGCCTTCTCGGAGAAGGCTCTAAACTCGGTGGTGAAAGACCACAAAGTCTTCAAGACCATCTAGGAGATCGGTCATCCACTTTAAACTTTCTGATTAAGATCTAACTAAAGACTCAAAAAATTGAAAGCTAGGCCAACTAGGAGCACAAAGCACACACTACAAAGTCCCTAAAGATACAACCAGTCAAACAACTTCCAAGTATTTCCACTCCAGGTGATTAGGACCAGACACCAAATACGAGAAAGTGAAATAAGGGGCCTTCCGAAGATAGTCTAGGATGATGAGGGCCCAAGCCTATCAGCGAATGTAACAGAGGAAGTTACGCTGACCTCCTAACAATAGCCTGTGCCGGTGCAAGCCCCCAAGCTTCACAAGGGTGCCCTCCAGTAGTACTGTCGAGAGTGATACAACGTCGACCTTAGGTGCCATGGGATTCCCCTCTACAGCCACTTATGTAGTTTCCTAGGAGTAGCAACTATGGATACCAACTCATCGTAGAATCCAGGTGGAACAGTCGTGAGGTAAGTTCGGACAAGTAGGAGAGGGGGTATCTATCTTCCCTGTCTTCACAGACCCTCATGCTTAACTCCCAGATCTGGAGCTTTCCTGGTCTTCCTAACGCTATTGGATTTTCTCTCGTTATTCAGACTCCTATGTTTGACGTTTAAATGGCCTTGGAGAGTTAACTCTCCACTCGCCTAATCCAAGGCCCTAAAATCCTAAAACTTGTTGGTGTATTTATCTTAAAAGAAAAAGTTCTAGTGAATTTTAGTTAGCGCTTGATTTTAAAATGGGTTGTTCTTTAAGTCAGGGGATGATGGAAGTGAAACTAGTGGTGTTTTTTCAACGCAAAAGAAATTAATAAAACTTAACTATATGCATGTGCACTTGTCTTTGTTTTTCGATGAAGATTAATTTCTATAGGGTTCAAGGAAAACTTCTAATGAAACAAACTTTTCTTTTTCTTTTCGTTACTTCACACTCAAAAGTTAACAAAACTATGTATGCCTAAAGAGGTGCAAATCTATCCTAATGCAACAACCATATGCTTGATGCAAGATTCAAAACAACTCTAGAAACAAGAAATGAAAGTTTCCTTTCTTATCAAATTTTCTTTTGCCACTTACAATGTCTAGATGGAATATGAAATACTACCATTCATTTCGTCTAAACACTAAAAACAAAACTCAAGACAAACATAAAGCACTTTCATTCACTAAAGGGAAACTAAATGAAAAACAAGTTCAAGAAAGCAAAACAAAGTCTTTCAAAAAGTTTTCTTAAAAGTAGAAACAAAAAAGTCTTTTAAAAAATGCTCTCAACAAAAACTGAAACTTTGCGATTGAAACAATAAGCAACAACCACTTTTGCAAGCTTACACCATACAATGGATGAAAACTCAACAAAAACAAATGTGTTTAAAGATGCTTTTTAACAATCAAAAGCAACAATGAAAGCTTTGTTAACAAAGAACAAAAAAGATCAAAAAGACAATTTCAAGAAAGTATCAATTGACAACTTTCATGAAACAAAGAAGTAGAATGTCACAAAAAGCAGTTTTGTCAAGCAAACAAAAAGTCACCAAAAACACAAAGATTGATAACAATCTTTCTTCTCTGAAAAGATCAGAGCAGCCAAGATTCAACAAGAAATCTTGCGTGCTTTTACCAAAAAACAATGACGCTTGAAAACACAAAACAATACCAATACTCATTACAATCAGAGAGAAATCAGAGTAAGACGCTCACTGTAAAACAAACAACTGATATTGAAAAAAATGACTATTTCAAACTAAATCAAACCACCAGACAAACCTTCAGAGACACAAACATTTATAAATCTTGAAAATTGCAATATATACGCAACTGTACTTATGTGCAGACTGCATGTATACGCGACTCTACCTGAGGAAACCTGTGTATATGCGGGTTTACTTCAGGAAACAAGCGTACGTACGCTTCTGTAACTAAGGAAAACAACATATATGAAAGATTTCAAAAAAAAATAAAAAACAAACTGAAAAAATTGGCGAAACTTAGAATTCAAGAACAGACCAGACAGTAACAGTAAACCAAAAAGCAACTGAGCCCTGATTGGCTTGACAAACACCCAAACTAGGAACAACAAGAGTGTTGTCCCCAGTGGAGTTGCCAATTCTGTTGAGGGATTTGCTTCCCTAGGGCTTTTGGGTGGAAACCCTAGCAGACTGAAAGTTGTCTAAACAGAGAAACACACATTCACACAGCCATTATGCTATTAAAAGAAAATTCTATAGTAAAAGGGGCGTACCTCAGGTCCTACGTTCGAGAAGTTCCTCAAGGGTCCAAACCCTTCTTCAAGTCCCTTTCGCTCCTTTGTCTTACAAAACAACCAATTCCAAAGAATACAACAGTATATGGACAAAGACTTATAAATAAATCATCTTTATGTTATAAAAGAAGGAAGTTAGTTATGAAATTCAAACAACCATTCACATATGAAATTCAAACATGAACATCATAAACATAAAGAAGAAGCATATCGAGAACCAAGACGTGTTTCTTTATTATAGAAATTATAGACAAATAGAATGTACAAAAGGAGTACTATCACTTGAGAAACCTTTTGCAGGCTCCAAGCAAAGCTTCCTTCCAGATCCGTCCAGCCTCAAGCCTTTAGCATATCTCCTTCCAAAACTCACTCCATGATGCCATAACTAGTGGATGAACATCAACACACAAGGAAACAAGGGTTTTGTGTACAAATGGGGGAAGTGCAGAAGGCACAAGGGTGTTCAGACCTGGTCAGCAGAAAAATTTCAGTATAATAACCTTTCTCTCTCTTCTCTCCTCCCTTAGGCCCTCCCTTTGATGTCTTTTTATACCACTCCCAAATTAGTTTTTTAGTTAGGAGTTGGTTGGGAACAGTTGTGCCATGGGCACTAACAGGTGATCAGCAGGTAAAACCCGCGATCTCCGCCCGAAAATAAGGAGTTTTATATTTTTTTAAGTGTTTTAATACATATATGCAGGTTGGGTATATGCAGACCCGCATATACACGCGTTTAGCTCAGGGCAATGTCGCGTACAAGGAATAAAACACTATTTTTTAAATTTGGGACCAAGTCTGGAAGGAGGGGTTGCCCTAGGCCATGAGTGCAGCATCACAAACCATAATAGTGAGATTTGGAGCTATAACACTTCTTGCAATGATTGCTCCGGATACACTACTTCCTTGCGATGTCATCACTGAAGCCCTAGTATGTGACTTGCAACGATCCAAATATGGTGAATTGAATGCTTCTGGGTGGTTCTAGAACTAGTTGCTGGGTCAAGGGAGTTCGCCTTTCCTCCTTCGGTATGGTGGTTCTGCCTTTTGAGAAACCTCCCTTGAGGATAAACTCCCTCTCCCTCATTTTATGGAGGCTTCTCCTCTTATAAAAGCACTCCCTATTGCTATGATCAGCTAGTTTGGGATTGAGAAAATTAGCTAGCTTTAGTGTGAGTTTGATAGTTTGTAGTGTGAATTACTGATAGTTTAGCAATTGGTTGTGGATTTCCTTAGCTTTTTAATAGAGCTTGTGAGTAAGAGAGAGAGTTATCATCCATTTGGCACATCCTTTTGAGAGTGAATGCTTGAAGAAATATACCGGTTGGACCCTTCGAGAAGGCTTGCGACATCAAGGCTTGGTTGTAAGCTTTGCTTTTATTCATTTTAATACAATCAATGATGATTTCCTATGTCTTGTGTAAAATATACTTGATAGCTTATGGTTCCTTGAATTTATAAGTAAATAGATCATTGTTGTATTATGTTACATGCTCTTTGTTCTCTTATGTTGTTTCAAGTAGAATTGCTCATTGAGGAGAAGGAAATGACAGCTGAAGCGGTGTAATGAAAGTCCATCGAACACCGATTTGAGGTAGGCTCTTTCAACAATGAATGTTTAAGGAAATTATTTGTTGTTTTGTCTTGTTGTGAGTAGACCCACTCTAGGGCTAGAGGGGTTACATCTATCCACAGAGGGAACATTTCCTACATCACAAGTTGGGGACTCTGCTAGGGAGTCCTTTGCATGTTTTCTCTTGTTTGCTCTTGATTTATTTTTGATATAGTGTCTCTTGATTTTGGGGTTGAGCCATTAGTATTCTGGGTTACCTGAGTCAATCTGGGAGTCCCTCTTACTGTCTGAGAAATTAGTCTGGTGTCCTTCAGGTGTTTTTACTTTGTCTTTTCTCTTATATGAGATAATCGTTGTTTATAGCTTAACAACTGAAACGACATCTCACCTGTCCTCTTTAGTAAACTTGCACATCGTAGATATCCCATTGTACAGCTACGACGATTCTTGAAATGAAACCATTGCAAAAGACAAGTGTACACTTGCGACGACGTTGCCTAGTTGCCAGCTTTATTCTTGTGACAATTTGCCTTTCGTCTTAGGTTGCTAGTTATAGCCCTACGATGATTCCTATACAAGTTGTTTTTTCACAACTTTACCTCCTGAATAAACCAGTACTGCTTGTCCCCTACTATTTCTTGTCTCTCATCAACTTGTTTTGGTTTTGTTTGGTTGAGGCACTTTCTCCCTAGTATCATTTAGTGAATATTGTGTTTGCAGACCATGTGACCTACCTCTATTAAAGTTTTCATCAAGAAGTCATTTGTTTGGGTTACCTGTCCATCCAAGATTCTTCCACAACCATCTGATTGATTTACTTGAAGCTGTTTCACTTCTTGTTTTTTATTCTGATTGGTCTTTAGTGTTTGGTTATTGAACCAGTACCTCACATTGATTTTATTTCCACACTATCAAACATAGATCATGTTTGTTTGGATCGGTCAGGTTTACACTTGCTTATTTGTCATTAAAATTCCAAAAATAAAAAATATTGCATTTACACAGCATATGAAAGTGAAAGTACATTTGCATTACTGAATTTTCATGATTGAGAAATTAGGAAGCAAAGTTTAATTCTTTCAATAGTAGTTGTGAGATTAGTGAATTGATGCATTGTTATTCTTAGTGTTTTCATTTTCTTGTCTTAGTTTGCGTTCACTTGGAAATGAACTCCTTAACCTCCTTTAGGTAGTTGTTCATCGAAACGAATGATTTTTTACTCATTGTAACTGCATCCTAGGAATTGTTGGAATACATTCAGTAGGGCCTGAAAACTGAAACTTAATTCAAGATTAACTTTCAAAATCAATTAAGTGAACCTAACAACACATTGGAACTTAATGCACATTTATCTAGAGCACTAGGCTAGAGACATGCTTCGGCATCACTAAACCTAGTCACTATTGGTTTTACTAAGGTTGGGTGATTCCTCCTTCTGTGATTCAATAACTGCTAGTACAGACTTGTTCTCCCCGTACCATTGAGTATATATCAGGAGACCCCACTAGGTTATCATCCTATCATCCATAGTACGAACTGTAACACACTGAACATAGCATTCGGGAAAATTGATTGTTGTACGGAAAGTCCTTGGTCATTTCTCTTTCATTTGATCACTAAGGTGTATATGCAGTTTTGCGGTTTGTCTGGTAAACCTCTTGTCTAGTACTTTAGAGTAGTCACTTTCATTCCTTTTCAACTCCTTTAAAGAAAAGGATCATCTGAGCACTTTTCCTTTCAGGCTCATTAAATATTTGAAGGCGACTAGAGTCATATTTTGTCCTTTTCCTCGACTCTTTAAATATGAAAAGGTCAAGTTTTGTTCCTATGTCATAAAATTTATTCGACCATGATCACATTTTCCCCGTTAATCTTGACTGTGTTTTTGTTCGTGTCGCATTGGGACCCTACTCAATTATCTCTTTTTCTGGGATCTTGAGTTAAGGAATCCTAGTAGAATCACCGATCCCATCCCCTGTACCAAGTGGCCATGACTCTACAACTCTTGTCGCTTTTGAGGTATCAGTTGTTAGTGATACCCTTCCTATTATCCCGAGTATTCAACCTCTTGAATCTTAAGCTTTAGGAGGGGACTCTTATGATATCAATTGGAATCCTATTTGGGAGCTTTCAGAAGAGGAGTTCCCGGTTACTCCCCTTGGTGTTTCAGCTGCAATGTCTTCTTCCGACATGGATGAGATGACCCCCATGTACGGTGAAGAGAACCTTGTGTCAAGTGGTGAAATTCCTCTACCCACGGAGGGTTTTAGCTTTCATGTTACTCCTCTTTGCGTGACATTGCCCCTACGGTATCACGCCTTGTCCAAAATCATGAGTTCCATGTCTCTTAATTTGAGTTCTATGTGGTCTCATACTGTAGCCCTGGCCTCAGAGCCTCTCGTACCTTGGGTTCACAATGTGTTCATCACGTTTGTTCCATCCATACCTAATTTTTGTTTGGCCCTACAGCTTCTACTGTCAGTTTCGTTGCTACATCCTTGATGGTTACCACTATTGCTAGGCCCTCAGTCGATCCCACTAGTGGTGGTCCTTCAGCCTTGGCATCTGGAGTCGTAAATCCCACTGATAGTATTCCACTCTCTTCTGGTTCCATTCTAGCAGGGTGGACATATAAGCAATACCTGTTTGCTCTTCAAAATCCAGATCTGCATAATTTGTTGCATTATTACGATTCTCGAGGGGCTCATATTTATCATACTAGGTCCCTCCCTCTTCAGCTTATGGTTGAGGTTTCTATTTTGTTATCCATTTCCTGGGCTCGTGCTACTTACCATGGTGGCCAAGAACGACCTTCCGCTTTTCAAGGACCACTATACCAAGAGTAGCCTTATCAAGGACAGCCGTATCAAGGGTAGTCGTATCAAGGGCATCCATATCAAGGGCATCTGTATCAAGGATAACTAGTTGGCCTACAAGGACAACCCTTAGAGGGACAACCTTAAGTTTTTTATAGGTTCCTCTTTCACCTACCTAGGGCAACCTTCTGGTCAACCTGGTCAGCCTCAGTTCCAGCCAGGCCAACCCGTTGCTCAGCAAGGTCTATCCTTTGGACAAGTAGGCCAACCTCAGATCTAGTAAGGCCAACCTACTGCCTAACCAGGTCAACCCTCTGGATAAGTAGGCCAACCTAAAATTCTGCAAGGTCAACCTACTGTTCAGCTAGCTTAACCCTCTGGTCAAACGTGCCAGCCTTAGCTCAGCAAGGTCAACCTATTACCCAGCAAGATCTACCTTTTGGGAAAATAGGTCAAGCTCAATTTCAACAATGACATCCATCTGGTCAAATCAATCCATCTCCTAGTCAACTAGGCGCTCAAGCACTTATTGTTTCTTAAGCCCCACCTGGTTTCCAGACTCAGGCTGGACTCCAAATCCAACCCGGTCTCCAAACTCAAGTTGAATTTCAAGCCCAACCTATTTATCAAATGCAGCCTGGGCCTCAGGCACAGTTTGGAGCTCAACCAAAATATGGTCCCTAAGCACTTCAGCAACCCCAAGGGCAACCTCAAGCTGCTTCGTATCCGAATTATCAACAACCGTAGGTCAATCCTTATCAAAATTTTCAAGAACCCTATGCTGCTCCTATTGGTCAAGATGGTAACCAGTGGGTTGTTGGTGGTAAAAACCCGGGTCAACCGTCTGATTATACTTATAATTCTTGTGGACAAAACCCTTACTAACAAAACCATTATGGGAAAAATCCTTCAGGTCAAAACCAATGGGGTCAACAAGGGACTAAATGGAACCCTAATGTTGGCTCTTATTAGAAACCTATGATGTCCTTTAATCCTCAATTACCTTTCCTGGCAACCTTGGAACTGCTTGATGTGTCCAAGCTAATGAATGATCCAATCCTTCATAATCGGTATTGGCTGCCAGTTCCGACCAAAATTCCTGGTGATTGTCCTAAGTTTGACGGTAAATCTGGAGAGGACCCTCAAGCATATGTCATGACTTATCACCTCTGGTGCTCATCTAACTCATGGCTTGATGATTCTATTTGCCTCCATCTTTTCCAACGGACTCTCACTGGTTCAGCTATGAAATGGTATATTGAGCTTTGCTCGTGGAACTTTCCAGGATTTCAATTCACTTGCTATGGCATTTCTCACTCACTTTCAGTTACCGATTCATTATGAAATAGGGACACCTCCTTACATCTTTGAAACAGGACACAACAACACACATCTCCGATCATATCCATGAATGGAGAAGGTGACGTCATTTAATTAAGTTTTGGATCCCTGATCAACTTCTGACTGATTGGTTTACTACCTTGTTTTTCAGTCTGATAGCTCGCGATATTTCCATGGGGGCATGTGTCACTGAAGAGAAAGCTATTTCGTGTGCTCAGTATCTCGACTTGGTTTATTCCTAGTCCAGTACGTTGTATCATTATTTTCCTGATGCTCCATGGCTCAAAACTTCTAAGGCTCTGTCAACACCATTTGTTGACGGTGTCATTGGTTTTGTGACTTCATCCTCCCGAAATTCTTCCATAACCCCTGTGAAGAAAAAATCTACCACTCCAAATGAAAATGCTTCTTAGGCCCCATCTAATCCTAGTAAAACTTTCGAAGTCAATGTTGTTCAGTCCACCATGGCAGACAAAGATTCAAAAGGTAAGAAAAAGGGTAAAGGAAAAAATAAAGCCGATCCACCAAAGCAGGACCCTCTTAAGCCTCTGGTCGATGAAGGTACCAAACGCAAACCCAGGTACCTTTGTCTCATCTATGATGAGGATCATTATACTAAAGACTATCCTAGACGGTCTGAATTTAGTCGTTTACTTAAAGGTACCCCTAGAACTCCTACTGTGCTTAAGGAGCCTTTTCCCTCTCAACAAACCCAAATGGTGGTTAATCAAACTCTATCCTCTTCCACTTTTCGCTCTCAAGTTTTCATGGCTGGGACTAGTCCCATTCATATAAGTACTCAATCGAAAGAATACCCTCCACCCACCAGAAAGGAGCCTGAAGTTCCTTCAAGTGCTCCTACGTTTAGTACTAGCCTTCTACATATTGAGCGACCTAGTACCGAGTCAGTCATTCGACCTCCTGGCAAGGGAGTGCTCCAGAAATCTTCTTACAACCCTAATGCTCGTGTCACGCAACACTATAGCATTGTTGAGGACTTAGGCCAAGCCCCTTTGACTATGTCCGCTTTGGAAGTCCTCTAGGGTTGTCCCTCCTAAAGGAAGTCTCTATTATCAGCCATTGGTGGCATCGACCCAGTTGATTTGGATTTAATCACTTTCAATTTTGACAATCATGTACCGTAATTGCCTCATCAGATTACTTTCCTCATTCAGGTCATCATTAACTCAAAAAATATTCATCGCATTGTTATTGATGAGGGCGCCTCCACTTGCATCATGTTTTTTTCTTTTTGGAAGGCCATCAGTTCCTCGACGTTGAGTCAATCTCCAAATACCTTGGAAGCCTTCGATGGAAGATATTCCCATCCTTTCGGCATCCTCTCACATTTTCCCATCACTCTAGAGGGGAAGCTAGTTGAGGTTGAAGTCAAAGTTGGTGACACAAATTTGACTTACAACCTTCTATTAGGTCGAAGTTGGACATATTCCATGCACATTGTGGCTTCATCTCTATTCTGTGTCCTTCGTTCTCCCCATCAAGGGAAAATTATCACAGTTGATCAACTATCCTTCTTCACCTCTTCTTCCTTGGATAGCAACGTGCCATTTGCGGAGCATACCTCCGTTCCTTACGAAAGTATGGGTGTTGGACTCTTCAAAGATCCTACCCTTATGGGTGTCGTTTCACTCCCACCTCCCAACGTCACCCCCATTAACATGATTTCAATCCATTCTGATCCTTGGGTAGTTCCTCCCATCAATCAGGTAGGCTCCTAGCATGACATCATGTCGTTGAGTCCTATCGAGCTAAACTATGTCAAAATTGTTTCTGCATCAGCTTCCTCCTCCGATCATGCTCCATCGAGCAGGCCTATTAACGCGTATGTACAATTCCCTTGGCTCAGGGATAGCATTTCTTCGGATCCGTTAATGGAGATCTTCCCTTCTGATGAAGCAATTTTAGAGATTGTGTCTTTTGAGGAACCTCCTTGGTTCGATCATCACCATCGCTCCTCATTTCTCCCAAGCCATGAGGCCATGACTACCTGTCTAAAGAAGTTTGCTTCTTGTGTCCCCTCACAACTGCTTTAGATGCCTATTCTGATTCATGAAGTTTTCTCTGAAGGCAATATGGGGAGAATTACGCAAACTATGCCCATCAACATCTCTATCAAACTAGGGATTGTTGAGAATATCCACATTGGAGTTACCTATACTCCAGAGGAGATTCAGATTTATACCAATCTATTTAAATAATTTCGCGATGTGTTTGCTTGGTCATATGAAGAAATTCCTAGTATTGACCCTAGTATCATGGTACACGATATCCCTACGTACCCTTGTGCCAAGCCTGTTAAATAACATTTAAGCCTTGTGCACCCAAGAAAATCCGCAGCTATTAAGGGGGAAGTTGAAAAACTTCTCAAGGCAGGGTTTATTTACCCTATTCCACTGACTGACTGTGTCTCTAATATTGTCCCTGTGACCAAAAAGCAGGGCATTATTAGGGTTTGTGTTGATTACCATGACATCAACCATGCATGTCCGTAGGATAATTAACCTATGCCCTTTAACGACCAACTCATCGATGATTGTGCTGGGAGTGAAATTTACTCATTTATGGACAACTTTTCTTGTTACAACCAGATTAATATTTCACCTGCAGATCAACACAAAACTTCATTCATCTACCCGTGGGGTACCTTTGCCTACAAGAAGCTCCCTTTCAGCCTTAAAAATGTTGGTGCTACCTTCTAGAAAGTAATGTCTTACGTATTTCATGACATTCGTCACATTTTTCAGCCATATTTAGATGACCTCCTGGCTCATTCAGCTAAACGATATGACCATCCAACCCACCTCCGCGAGATTTTTCTTTGCTATCAACATTACCATATTCGTCTTAATCTGCATAAGTGTGTCTTCTGTGTCGAATATGACAAACTTCTTGGGTTTGTCATCTCTAAAGATGGCATTGGCCAAAATCCCCTCAAAGTTGAAGCTATAATGAATCTTCCTCCTAATGCCTCTTTGCAGCAATTGTAAAGTTTGTAGGGAAAAGCCAATTTCTTACATTGTTTTATTCCTAACTACATGAAAATTGATAAATGCTATACACAACTTCTAAAGCACGACACTTCCTTTGTTTGGGATGCCACTACCCAAGAGTCATTCAAGCAACTCAAGGCACTCCTTGTTTCTGCTCCCTTATTGTGTCCCCCTGATTATCAGCATGACTACACTCTTTATCTTGCTACTGCCGATAACACTATTGGCATGGTTTTGGTTTAAGACAACGACGATGGTTCCGAGCACGTTATTTATTATCTTAGCCACAACTTCCTTGACATTAAAACTCGATATTCTTATATTAATAATCTTTCCTTGGCAGTTGTTCATTCTTTCCAATGCTTCCGTCATTATATTTTGTTGCACACGATGACAGTGATTTCTATTTGCAACCCAATGACGTACATCTTATCACGTCAATTGCTGGGGGCCAAGTACTCAAAATGGATCGTTATCCTTCAAGAGTTCAATTTGGAGTTTACTACTACCAAGTCCAAGAAGTCCCTTGTCTTCGTTGAATTGATTTGTTCATTACCGTCTACTACCGCTCCCTCTAGGATAGAGGATCACATTTCGGATGATACCCTTTTCTTGATCAATACCCTCAATCCCTGGTACGGTGACACTATTGTCTACTTCTAGACATCCTCCTACCATCCTGATTTGTCCAAAGATGCTAGACAACGTGTTTTCCATCATTCTTAGCCTTATCGAATTGTTGGGGACACCTTGTACCATCTCGGTGTTAATTCAGTTCTCCGCCATTGTTTGACACTTGAGGAAGTTGAACGAGTCTTGAATGATTGCCACTCTGGCACCTATGGTGGTCACATGTCTGGTTATGCTACTACCCAAAAAATCGTTCACACTGGTTATTTTTGGCCCTCTATTTTTAAGAATTGCATTCTCGCTGTCCATTCCTATCACTGTGCCAAATTTAGCAACGGAAGATGCATGCTCCCCCATCCCCTTTGCATCCTATCATTATCATTGGCCGTTTCAGTAAATGGGGTATCGATTTTATGACTTGTAACCCTCACTTGGTTGGGGGGCATGGGTATATTATCGTTGCCATCGATTATTTTACAAAATGGGCCGAGGCGATGCCTACATTATCCAATGACGGTAAGACAATGGCACAATTTTTATTCAATCATGTGATTACTCAATTTGGAGTCCCTTAGGCTATTGTCACTGATCACGGTTCTCATTTCGATGGTCATATGATGATCGAGTTAATGACCCAGTTAGGCTTGCATCATGATATTTTGACACCTTATTACCCTCAGGCCAATGGTGAAGTCAAAGCTATCAACAAGGTGTTGGTTACGATGCTTTAATGTACCATTGGAATGCACAAGTCTAATTGGCATTTGATGTTTTTTTCTGCCTTATGGGCCTACCATACCTCCATGAATGATGCCACCAAATTCACACTATTTCAACTCGTTTATGGTTTGGAGGCTACCCTTCCGATTGAATGTGAGATACCTTCTCTCAAGTTATCTGTCGAATTACTCTCAAATACTACGCCTGTAGAAGAGCACCTTCTTTACCTAGAGCGGCTAGATGAGACTCGTCGACTTGCCTCTTTAGTCATCGAAGCACACAAGAAGAGAGTGAAAACTCACTTCGATCAAACTATTACTCCTCATTCTTTTATTGAGGGAGATTTAGTCCTGCTGTATGATCAAGTGAATGATAAGGTGGGTAGGCAAATTCAAACTGATGTGACATGGGCCTTATATTGTGAAACACGTTTTGCAAAAAGGGGCCTATGAGCTAATTGACTATGAAGGAAATCCTCTCGATAAGCCCCGAAATGGGCTTTATCTGAAAAATATTATGCATGAATTTTCATGCATATTCTATGTACATATGTTTGTTTTTAGTGTGTGCATGTGTGGCTTGGTGTGTAGGCATTATTTCCACTTATTGTGTCTTTTTACTTCTTGCGCAGATGTCTGGTGCACCTTATATTGGTTTCGCTGATGGTGCCTATCACAGTACATGGAATCTTTCCTCTGCGGCATGGGTGATCTATGATCCTCATGGTGAGTTAGTAGAACTTCAAGGTGTGTTTGGGGTGTACCACGAACAATGTTGCTGAATATAGCACTGTCATTGAATTATTGACCGAGGTCGTTAACCTCGATATTTGTGCATTGATTGTGAATCTAGACTCTCAACTTGTTGTTCTTCAACTTAACATGCGTTATTCCATTAGAAACCCTCAAATTTTAATATTGTATTTGTGTGTTCACTTATTGGAAAGAAATTTTTATTTTATCACATATCAACACATTCCTAGGAGGCTAAACACGTTAATTGATGCATTGGAAAATCATGTATTAGATAGAAATTTACACAAATTTATAATCAAATAACATTATATGCAAGTACTCAGATGCAATAATAAAACATAGATAGTTATATATATCGTGTGGCGCACTGAGGCGCTCAAAAAATAATGTATATGTCAAAAAATAATGTATATGTTCATGGTACAATCTGAGACACATGTCTCTCAAAATAGCAGAAAATGAAACCTAGGTGATTACTATGGTGGGTTCTGCTCTCTGTAGCATACCAATTCCTGGACTACTCATCTAAGTAGTTTATGGACCCTAGGTGACACACCCACAGTATGTCACTGATACTGTCGTGGGATCTCCTCGCACCCTCTATAGTCTAAGATCCCATCGATCAAGTCCTCTAGGTTCTGGGCTATCTCCTCCTTTGCATCATTACCTTGAGGAGGCAGAGCCAACTCTCTATTTTCCTCCCTCCATGTCATAGGAGCGAGACCCACCGGTCTCTCAGGTCTGACGTCTGCAAAAAAATGAACACAATTATTAAGGCATATACATTTAAAATCCAAAAACATAAAATATAACTGAAATATAAGAAGTATAGTGGTTAACCAAGCATGTTACCTCTCTCATCCCATTGCTCTCTGGGCGGGAGTAGCATGTTTGGATCTCCTCTAAAGTCAGTACCTGCATAGGGCCAGTCCTCAACAAATACCTGCTGCTGATGCAACCACTCCATGTAGACAGGACCCCATGATACTGGTTCACCCCTACCGCCTTGTGGCATCACCAGGGCCCACCTAGTGATCCTGGTCTATCACGGTCTTGACAAAGGGACTTCCATGTCCTGCAGCTGAAGTAATGGCACCCGCTCCAGCATGAGTGATACCAGGATGGACCCGTATCCAAACTTCTTGGTCTCCCATATCCAAATTGCAGTGCTCTACTTGAAGTTTTCTTTAGTTTTTGATGTTTTCAATTGTTTGGAGAGGATCCGTGGCTTCTCTTGCCCTCTTTAACTCCTCCTTTGTCTGATCCATCCATCTCACTTGATTTAGAGTGCCAAATACAGTTTCCTACCTTTCCCCATTGAGATCCCTGCAAGGCTGAACCTCATTCCCTGCACCCAAGATCTGCCTTTCCCTTAGAGCCCACAAAATCATCAATTTATTCAATCAAACTCATTTGTACCTATACCTAGCCTAATATCAGTAGCTTTATTAGTCATATCAAGCCCTTAGTGCTCATAATTTTATGAGGTTGACCCAGAGAGAGCCCTCTCTTGACTTCGTAGGGCTAGCTACCAGGTTGAGTGTGGTTTGATGTTGGCCCTGGATCCTACCTTTTTAGCCTGAGGTAAATCTAGGCCCTAACAGGATGAACTTATACCGCAAGCATATGCTATCCCATTCAAGATTTTTTTTCAAAAATAGTTGGGGTACTCGCCAGCAATGGTGAGGGAAAGTTTGAAAATCTTCATTGGTTACTTATGACAACTAGTCACTCTTGAACATTGATACATTTGCTCATCACTAGGTTTTGGACATCCTCACATCATCACTGGCCTTCTAGGTTTTGGGTTTGTCATTTTGCTTCATTCCATTTGATCCTTGTTGTCTTCGTCAGACCCCCGATCCCTTGGTACCAAAATGTTTCCGCCTTCCAGAGTCATGTCACCGATATGTTCCATAGTTTGATCCTTCTATAGTTCGCACCCTTACCTCCTCCTCTGATTCTTAGTTTCATCCATATTCATCTTGTTCCTTGTCTCATGTCAGTGATAAGGGAAACATTATGGCCCTCCTGTGATGGATTGCTTCCTGTCGACACCAACGCATTATCCAGGGAGTTGATCCAGAGATTCCTTTCGGTACCTTGGAGCTTGCATGCCTCAATAGCAAGTTCTTCACACTCGATGACAAACTTGCATCATTGGTCTTTGATCAAGTGATTCCATGAATGTTTGACTTCAGATCATTCTTCACACTTCGTGGATTGTACTGATAGTACCTTGAGAACCATTGACATTATTGGTGGTCTCTCTCGTGCTTGTTAATGATTTACACCATTGGCCGGTAATCAAGTGATTTTCTAGTATGCTCAACTTCAGCACATCTATTCGCATATTAGAAATTGTACTAAGATTGGTTGGGATTCAAGACACTAGACTATGATTACATAGGTTTGGGTTGCGTCGATTGGTTTGTGATTGCATACATGACTCTTTCATTGGATGGCTGTGACCATACCTGAGTCTTTCTGGATGGCTACGACCATACCTCTATATAGATGGTCTTATCGACTAGGTCATTGTGTCCATACCACAGACCAAGTTCCATGTCTTTTGGATGGTTGTGCCCATGCCTAGACTACATGTATTTCACTGTTAGAGATATCAGTTGTACTTGCACCTATAGGTCTTCAACGATGGGGTTCCGGTTCTATTATGATTTCGTAAAGCATTTCACCCCCCCACTCTCTTGGGCTTCATGCTTTAGGGGGCATGTGTTACATAGTAATTTGTCACTGGCCTCATATCCCCTGATCTCAGATAGAGTCAGTCTCTGAGCAACATCTTCACTGTGTCATACATCAAATAAATATGTCCATATCTTCCCACTCATTCAAGAATATTGAACAAGTGCTCTCTAATCCTAAATATTGACCCATTTACCTATGTTTTTATATCATCACAGGTAAACAACATTCTTCCTGCGACAATTCTTTGTAATGAACTATACCATCGCGACGTCGTCACAGGAGTACATCTGTTTCCTGAGATAGTCGAATTTTAGGGCTTGGTGCAAGTACTCAAAATAATTCTTGCGGTGATTGCTCTGGATACACTACTTCCTTGCAATGGTGTCACTGAAGTCCTAGTATGTGACTTGCGACAATCCAGATATGGTGAATTACTTCAAACTAAATGCTTTTGGTTGGTTCTAGAACTGGTTGTTGGGTCAAGGGAGTTTGCCTTTCCTCCTTTGGGATGGTGGTTCCATATTTTGAGAAACCTCCCTTGAGGATAATCTCCCTCTCCCTCATTTTATGGAGGCTCCTCCTCTTATAAAAGCACTCCCTATCGTTATGATCAGCTAGTTTTTGGGATTGAGCAAATTAGCTAGCTTTAGTGTGAGTTTGATATTTTGCAGTGTGAATTGCTGATAGTTTAGCAATTGGTTGTGGATTTCCTTAGCTTTGTAATAGAGCTTATGAGTGTGTGAGAGAGAGAGTGATCATCCATTTGGGGGATCCTTTTGAGAGTGAATTCTTGAAGAAACATAATGGCTGGACCCTTAAGGCTTGCGACGTCAAGGCTTGGTTGTAAGCTTTGCTTTTATTCATTTTAATACAATCAATGCTGATTTCCTATGTCTTGTGTAAAATATACTTGATAGCTTATGGTTCCTTGACTCTGTAAGTAAATAGATCATTGTTGTATTTTGTTACATGTTCTATTGTTCTCTTTTGTTGTTTCAGGTAGAATTGCTCATTGAGGAGAAGGAAACGATAGTTGAAGCGGCGCAACGAAACTCCATCAAACACCGGTTGAGGTAGGCTCTTTAAACAATGTTTGTTTAAGGAAATTAGTTGTTTTGTCTTGCTATGACTAGAACCACTCTAGGGCTAGATGGTTTGCCCTTTTCCGCAGAGGGAACATTTCCTACATCACACTCCATGTTGAGGAATTAATTCTTGCATGAGCCCCAAATTGATTTACCACCACTCCATGCCTTCATTTAATATTCTAGCTACAGACCCATATGCCTTCAAAGCTCTATACCATGTTATCAGAATGCAACACACCTCATATAATAACCATGGTGTGATATCGGGGATTCTTTAGTATGGGCACTTAACACTGCAAAAAAGCAAGTTACGATCCCTTTCGACCCCTTTTTCTTTGATCCCTTTCAGTAATTTTTCACCATATGACTGGGTTCTTAGGAAAATATTGAAGCTCAACAAATTGGGAATTCACATTGAACAAGCTTCATGAAACATCAAATGTCAATCACCTTTTCCACTAATCTCTTGGTTCTTCGACTCTTCCCGTGACCATAGGCCAGCCACCATATCAGAGGTTTTCAATCGGTGATTTAACATTAGCGCACAACACTTCATTTTACCAATTTCCAAACTCTAATCACCTTTTCTGCTTAATCCTTCGTCCTTTGGCAATCCTTGTGACTGTAGGAAAACCCATATCATAGCCCCCAATTGGAGGTTCTCAATCAACAATGATCCAGATTTAAACAGGAATTCAATAAAATACAGAGATAACCATATACACAAAGATGCAGCGGAAATAATGCTTCATTTCATTAATGGAAAATATCGAAATATGCTTACAACCAGAATTGGAAATAAACCAGTTAGGGCGATGGTAGCTTATCTCTGAGAAGAGATGTGTGGCTACATGCCTCTGAACTATTCCGAACTGAGTTACGATGAAGCTTGAAGGCCTATTTATTGTTGAGAAACAATGGAAAACCCTTCACATTCCAAAACCTACCCCTAGAAGATGAAACGCCAAATTGTGGGCCCCGTTTGGGTAAATTGGTACATCAATTTCCTGGGGT
>APFE030001943.1:0-40447 GCA_000404065.3 Pinus taeda | reverse complement strand
AACTTCTGGAGCCGTTTTGAGGCCCTAAACGACGTTTTTTGGGAAAACTAGGAGCAACATGGGTCCATGGATGAATGTTTCTCTTCCCAAAGTTGTAGTTCTCAGATAGATCTTTCTAATGAGATATTGTACGCATCAAACAAAGATCGTATGCCAAAGTTACGACCCTGAGAATTTGATGTACCAATTTACCCAAACGGGGCCCATATTTTGGCGTTTCATCTTCTAGGGTTAGGTTTTTGGATGTTTAGGGTTTTCCATTGTTTCTCAACAATAAATAGGCCTTCGAGCATCATTGTAACACAGTTCAGAGGCATGTAGCCACCACATCTCTTCTCAAAGATAAGCTACCATCGCCTTAGCTATTTATTTCCATTTTTTTGTTTGTAAGCATATCTCAGTATTTTACATTAATGAAATGAAGTATTATTTCCGATGCATCTTTGTGTTTATGGTTATCTCTGTAATTTGTTGCGTTCCTGTTTAAATCCGGATCAAGATGTTCCTAATTTTTGTACATCCCTGGACAGATCCAAATCGAACCATGTATTCAGTTGAATATCCAATAGCATCCCTTCCATTTTGATAGCAGTTTGATCCTTTCAGTTTTAGTCAGACACTGAGTGACAAAGACTTTGGCTCTTGACTGTGATATGCGTGGGAAATCATCGGAAAGTGATTATCTGCTTATATTTTATTGCCCTTAGCGACTTTGCTCGAAGAAGGATGAAGTGATGCCTAAAACTCCAACAGCTCACGGTCATATCATGCCTCAACAATCAACTCATGATTTACAGGACTGCTTGGGGACTCTGTGCAACAGGTAACAGAAGATTTATCTCCCTTGTATGTTCATTTTTTTACCTTCTTCTCCTTGCACTAAGGAGACACTTAGGATATCAGATCAAAAGGAATTCTCCATTATATTTCATATGCAAACGCAATGCATGGTGGAGCGATTCTTATAAAGCGTGGACTTCCTTATTCAAGTGAGTAGAGGTTTCTGTAGGGTAAGCACTATAAATATATATATATAATATATATATTATATATATATTATATACAAGACAATTAATTCTTCAGACAATGCATTAAATGAATACTGGGGAGTGGGTATTGTTTGAAAAGGGAGAAAATCAAGAAGAACAAATATGTGCATATAAATCAAGGTGGTTTTCTCCTAGTCAAAAGAATTATTTCACAGCAGAAACAGAAACTTTGGCTATATTCAATGGAATCCAGAAATTTGAATTATATCTTGCACCTGTTAAATTTTTAAATTTATAATCAGAACAGATTGCAAGAATTTTCAAATTTCTGGATTCCATTGAATATAGCCAAAGTTTCTTTTTGTCTGTTGTGAAATAATTCTTCTAACTAAGAGAAAACTCACCTGATTTATATGCACTGATTTGTTCTTCTTGATTTTCTCCTATTTCAAGCAATACCGCTCCTCAACTTCTAAATCATATTGTTGGGAGATTTCTATATTGGTAGAGTAACCAATGTTCTTGGGAACTGGACAAAAACTAGGAGCCTTTGAATATATGTCGTTTACCTTTCCTTTTCCTTTGATTATTGCCAGTTGTGCATGTTTCTCCTCTTCCTCTGATTCTTCTGATATGTCATCTATTTCACTGAATTCTATCCGGTTGTACTCGCTTATGGTTTCTGATTTTGATTCTATGGACTCAATACTTACTTGACAAATAGAAAGATGAATGTCGGGCTAATTCCCTCATCGAGAGACGCAAACCACGACTACTTCTCAGGTCTTCATTTTCGCCTTATACTCTCCAAGGTCTTTTGAGAATTACAGAACTGTCCTCAGAGAGGCGACCCAAAAGGGTTCTATATTAAATCAAGCAAAAAAAAAAATATACATACCAAGTGATTAACAACATAAGAGGGCTCCTTGTGAACGACACACCTTCTTTGTTAAAAACACTTATTTATAGACCAGAGAAGTCTCTTCCGATCTGAAATCCAGATTTGAAACCTAAACTAAGCATCTAGAATGATTGAGGGTCTTGCCGGGAATCGTACCCGCACAATGTCTACTCAATCTTTATTTTACAAAAGTAAATATTCTTATGTACAATTTTATTCACTGTGACTGTAGTCATAGACGCATAGATCCATTCCACAGTCATTGCAAGTCTTATCAACATCTTCCGCCTTTTGTCTTTCTAGAGCCTCCAGAATATATTCGATATTCACTTCCTCTAGAATGGGGTTCGGCTGAGCATCTTCGTACCATAGTGGTGCTGGATCAACCTCTTTAGTTTATGATGATTGTCCAATTTTGATCTTTTTTTATTTATCCATCATGTCGTATCTTTGTTTTTTGCATAGGGCATCTGTATGTGCTAGGTTGTCTACTTCGAAACTTTCAATCCATATTTTATCAACATTTAGATGTTCGACATGATTGACAGGTAGTTCTATTCCAGCAAGATCAGAGAAATCGATTTCTTTATCAATTGAGTGTTTTATCCATTGCATACATTGCGGATTTATGTATTTTCCTCTAAGCCACTGATTATCAAACATGACATGGCTACAACTTCCTGAGGTTAACATCAAGCAGATCAAACATAATGTATCATCATTCCAGTTTCCTGAACAAGTTATTAAAGTGATTAAAGATTTGACATTGATAATTAATCTGATTGTTCTATATTTTCCAATTATTCGTTCTGCTTCTTGAATAATTGCCTTTTTGTGAGATAACGCTTTTTCTGGAAAGGTTCAAAACCATTCTGAAACATCTTGAATTGATTGTTTATTGTAAACCGTTCTGAAGGATCTTGCTGATGTTCTTGCTTTTTCCCATAATTGATCAAATGGGTTAAATGATAAATCATCCGTTAAACCAATGGTTTCCCACGGTGTAGATGTCATCCTTAAATATTTCACAGATCTTTCAATGTTTTGAGATATTTGTATCTCTCTCTTTTTTGTGCATATTCCATATTTTATTATCTAGTCGGCATGAGGTTCCAGAATATTAAACATGGGAAAGTTGTCATCTGCTTCATAATTTTCTCCCCAACTTTGATAGAAAGCCCGATTTAATTCTTCCCAAAAATTTGGGATTCTTAATGACCTAAGCCATTTTGTTATTTCTTCTTGGATAGGAAAATTTTCTTGATCTAAGAATTTGGTTGAATTATATATCCCCATTCCAAAATCTACACATTTGACTAACTGATAATAGTTGATGATTTTTAGAACCTGTATCATTTGTGGTGTCCATGTGATAGACCACATACTTGTAAGTGTTTTGAATAAGTTTTTTACCTTCATCCCTTCACAGGGATAAATTTTGCAGAGTTCGTCCCTGATTCCTAGTTGAGTACTAATGTTCTTTGTTTTATAACCTCTGATTTTGTTAATCCATTCATTTCTTCTCATTCTCATTCCTACCAGCCTTTTTATTTCATCTGTAAGTTGTGGTATTTGTTGTTCTAAAACTTGAAGCCATTGTGCTAATGTTGTTTGGCTATCTTCTATTCTCGGCATCTCAAAAGGAGAATTTGATTGAGTATGAAATCTGAATTTGAACATCTTGTTCATTTCTCTTGTTAACACATCTGCTAACCGATTTGAGTTTCCTGGTATCCATTGAACTTCAAATTTATACTGTTGGAACCATATCTGCCAAGATAGTAATCTCCCTCTAGCCATTTGCCGTCCAATTTTTGCATTTAAGAAAAATTGAATTGCAATCTGTTCTGATTATAAATTTAACAGGTGCAAGATATAATTCAAATTTTTGGATTCCATTGAATATAGCCAAAGTTTCTTTTTGCAAAACTACCTGTCAATCATGTCAAACATCTAAATGCCAATAAAAGCTGGATCCAAAGTTTCGAAGTAGACAACCTAGCACATGTAGATGCCATCTGCAAAAAACAGGCCTATATTCAAATTTAACAAGTAGTTCTAAAAAAAGAAACTTTGGCTATATTCAATGGAATCCAGAAATTTGAATTGTATCTTGCAACTGTTAAATTTATAATTAGAACAGATTGCAAGAATTTTCAATTTTTCTTAAATGCAAAAATTGGATGGCAAATGGCTAGAGGCAGATTACTATCCTGGCATATATTGTTCCAACAATATGAATTTGAAGTTCAATGGATACCAGGAAACTCAAATTGGTTAGCAGACATGTTAACAAGAGAAATGAACAAGATGTTAAGATTCATATTTAGTACTCAATCAAATTCTCCTTTTGAGATGCCGGGAATAAAAGATAGCCAAACAACATTAGCACAAATGCTTCAAGTTTTAGAACAACAAATACCACAACTTACAGATGAAATAAAAAGGCTGGTAGGAATGAGAATGAGAAGAAATGAATGGATTAACAAAATCAGAGGTTATAAAACAAAGAACACCAGCACTCAACTAGGAATCAGGGATGAACTCTGCAAAATTTATCCCTGTGAAGGGATGAAGGTAAAAATCTTATTCAGATCACTTACAAGTATGTGGTCTATCATATGGACACCAAAAATGATGCAAGTTCTAAAAATCATCAACTATTATCAGTTAGTCAAATGTGTAGATTTTGGAATGGGGATATATAATTTAGCCAAATTCTTAGATCAAGAAAATATTCCTATCCAAGAAGAAATAACAAAATGGCTTAGGTCATTAAGAATCCCAAATTTTTGGGAAAAAATAAATTGGGCTTTCTATCAAAGTTGGGGAGAAGATTATGAAGCAGATGACAACTTTCCCATGTTTAATATTCTGGAACCTCATGCTAACTGGATAATAAAAGATGGAAGATGCACAAAAAAGAGAGAGATACAAATATCTCAAAACATTGAAAGATCTCTGAAATATTTAAGGATGACATCTACACCATGGGAAACCATTGGTTTAACAAATGATTTATCATTTAACCCATTTGATCAATTATGAGAAAAAGATAGAACATCAACAAGAGCCTTCAAATTGGCTTACAATAAACAATTAATTCAAGATGTTTCAGAATGGTTTCAAATGTTTCCAGAAAAAGCATTATCTCACAAAAAGACAATTATCCAAGAAGCATAATGAATAATTGGAAAACATAGAACAATCAGATTAATTACCAATGCCAAATCTTTAATCACTTTAATAATTTGTTCAGGAAATTGGAATGATGATACATTATGTTTGATATGCTTGATGTTAACTTCAGGAAGTTATAGCCATGTCATGTTTGATAATCAGTGGCTTAGAGGAAAAGACATAAATCTGCAATGTATGCAATGGATGAAACACTTAATTGATAAAGAAATTGAATTTTCTGATCTTGCTGGAATAGAACTACCTGTCAATCATGTCAAACATCTAAATGTTGATAAAAGCTGGATTCAAAGTTTTGAAGTAGACAACCTAGCACATGCAGATGCCCTATGCAAAAAACAAAGATACAACATGATGGGTAAATAAAAAAAGATCGAAACCAGACAATCATAAAAAACTAAAGAGGTTGATCCAGCACCGCCATGGTACGAAGATGCTTAGCCGGACCCCATTCTAGAGGAAGTGGATATCGAATATATTCTAGAGGCTCTAGAAAGACAAAAGGTGGAAGATGTTGATAAGACTTGCAACGACTGTGGAATGGATTCGTGCGTCTGTGACTACAGTCACAGTGAATAAAATTGTACATAAGAATATTTACTTTTGTAAAATAAATATTGAGTAAACACTGTGCGGGTACGATTCTCAGCAAGACCCTCAATCATTCTATATGCTTGGTTTAGGTTTCAAATCCAGATTTCAGAGCTAAAGAGACTTCTCTGGTCTATAAATAAGTGTTTTAGCAAAGAAGGAGCATCGTTTAGAACGAGCCCTCTTATGTTGTTATTCACTTGGTATGTATATTTTTTTTGCTTGATTTAATATAGAAGCCTGTTGGGTCGCCTGTCTGAGGACAATTATGTAATTCTCAAAATACCTTGGAGAGTATAAGGCGAAAATCAAGACCAGAGGAGTGGTTGTGGTTCGCGTCTCTCGGTCAGGGAATTAGCCCGACGTTCGTCTTTCTATTTGTCAAGTAAGTACTAAGTCCAGCATCCTCTTTTCATTTTCGCAAAAATGAAGACTTGAGGAGTGGTTGTGGTTCACGTTTCTTGGTGAGAGAATTAGCTTGACATTCGTCTTTCTATTTTTCAAGTAAGTATTGAGTCCAACATCCTCTTTTGGTATCAGAGTCAGTCTTGTTTTTGGTACTATTAACATGGATAGAATGATGAAAGCATTTTCTTTGGTTCTCATATAGATTAAGTAAGTAGTAGAGAAGCTGAATATGATATAGAAGAACAACCTTTAATGGACCCATCCAAGTGGAACCCCCTTGAGCTCACAAGCTCTCAGGTCTATAAAGATACTACTATGTCTGTACTTACAAAGAAAATCATTCTTAAAGAAGTTGAATTAAAAATCTGCATCTTTGGGGAAGTAACCCAAATTGTTGGGTTAAAATTGTTTTAAGATAAGGAGCTAGAAAAGTTTAAAGAATATGTAAAAGTAAAAAAATATGCATATATACATTTTGGAGGAATAAGGCTTGGTTTAGTTCCCTTATTCAAGAATGGAATAAATTCTCTATTCTTAGCAGAGCTATTCGACTCTAGACATCTAGATTATGAGCAGACTATAATTGGGTCCATAACAGGCAACTTGATTGCACGATGTCAGTATGGTACTATTTATCCAAACTACACCACGAGCTTATCAGATAAACATCTAAAAGATGCTTAGAAGTTAATGGTGGGAGTACAACATCTAGAAACGTTACCAAAGTTTGAATATTTGTCAATAATAATGCAAGCTTCTTTCCACCTAACAAATATAGATCACTCGAAAATGAAACAGCCCATACTTAAAGATTGTGTCACTACAGGTTTAGCAACAGTAGATGCCCAAGGAGTGACATATGAAGAAGTAGGACTACCAGAAAATTGGTACTTTGAGTATCAAGCTGCAATGATCCGAAATTAGATCCTTAAACTCTCTTAAAGATACCTGTACTCTGTAAAAGCTCATACCGAAGTTTAAAGCCTTATGGATGTCGAAGCCTATCAAAAATAACCTCTGAACAGTGACAATTTGCAGCCAACACAGAGCAACAAGGACCTTTGGTCAAAGCGCATTGATCGTTGGCCCATGGGGACTGTGCATGGCATAAAAATGGCAGTTAGGAGGCTCGGATCAGAAAACAGAGGCCATTAGCACTAATCACGCATCGCTAGGAAAAACCCCTCGACATGGAGAAGCCCCGAGCACTCAGTCACAAGGGGAACCATGAAACCATGGGAAAAGCGCTAAAACAGATGGCGGGTCCGCGCTCCAAAACCAACGGTATATCGGAAGCATTTCGGGTGGTAAGCGGGTTTGTTAGAGGACCCAACGATTCCATACGTTGGATGACGCGTGTCCGACATATGAGAGAGAAATCCACCTCTCATCGCGGGCTAACGTTCGAGCAAGTCAACCGCGCGATAAGAGCGATAACTCTAGGATCTGGAGGCCCCAGATCTAACGGGGGAGATTGCACCTGATGGATGATTGGAGAAATAAGCTACGTCGCATAAATATTTGAAGTCCGATGTGGATGATGAGTTGGCAAAGATTTGTGTTTCGTGGGCATTCTTGGAATAAAATGGAAATAACGGCTGTTTCAAACGATCGAGTGTTTTTGGTGTACCTGACACTTATCCACTACAGAATACGTGGTCGTTTCCTGTGAGGTAATGCAATGACTGTAATAGCTGAAAAGAAGGGAGACGAACAGGCGAAGAGAAAGAGGAAACAAACAGTCGGGGAACATAATGGTTCTAAGAGCCACGGACAGACAGAGAGTAAAGGAGGAGAAAAAAGCGTATAGCGAGAAGACGTGAAAAATGCACAGAGAGTCTGGGGAGTCACTTGGAGGTCGAGTGGAAAAACCAGAGAGCTCAATTGACAACAAATTATTGTTGTTGGAGTTGCTTGGAGGTTGAGCGACTCACTGAGGCATGCAAGGGCCGAGAGAAAGAGCTTAGAGAGACAGAGAAAGAGCCAGAGCGAGCGCCAGAAGCAAGAGCTGAGAGCCAGAACCAGAGCCAGAGCCAGAGTCAAAGCCACAGCCAGAGCAAGAGCCAGAGCCAGAGCTAAGAGCTAGAGCTAGAAAGCCAAAGAGCTCCAAGTGCCAAGGGATAAGATGGTGTTCTGAGCCCAATGTTCCTATATAAAACATTGGAGTTAAGTGTAACACTTGTAAAAGAACTATTGCCATAATCCCAGAGAGCCTATTCGAGTTGATTAAAGCTCAAGGAGACGTAGCCCAAGATATCAGGGTGAACTCCATATTATATTGTTGTCTTATGTGTTTGTTTTTATTGCTGCTTTCACTACTGTTATATGCACACACACACACACACACACACACACACACACACATATATTATATATATATATAATATTTATAAGTACCTCCCCATATCATCACAAACGACAGATTTTAAAGTAAAAAATCAGCTGAAAACAAATACAAGCATACACCCATATTTCCAAGCATTTCTTAATTCCGCATTGGTTAATCATTAAGACTTGGGAAAGTTTAAAGCTTTGGAAGTGGAAGAGGTTCTTGTAAGTTAGACAAGAAGCCTAAGAGCACCATTTTCAGATCATACAAATAAAGAACTAAAGAAAGAAAAACATCCACAAAGGATAGTTTCATCTGAAGGAAAGATTCAAATCGTTCCTTCACATTTAGATCAGATAGAAAGACCTATTTTTCAACCACCCAGGTTATCTATAGATATCCCACAAAACCTGGTAGACACAGAAGTTCTAGCAAAGCTAGCAACAGTAGGTCGAACAGATCTGAAAGTAGTAGCCATATGATTATTCTCGAAGAAAAACCTTTCATGGCTAAAGCATTTAGGTTTAAAGGGTGTATATTTCAAGAACAATCATTACCAAAGGGCTACAAATCATTAAAAGATTATGTTCATCCTCAATACTCCCAGTCAAAGAATGGCGGTTTCAGAATAAAAGGTTTCACAAAGGTGGAAAATGGCCACCTAAGACCAAATATTGCACAACCAGTGACAATAGATCACATTAGCCAGCTACAAGAGCAAACTATGCTCCACTAATAGAGCATTCAGTGACATCCCCGAAAGATTTGGAAGAACCTTATCAACTTTCAAATCATCTTTGTAATTGGTGTAATCATGCAGAGGTAGCCATAGATGATTTGGGTTGTTAAGCAGAACAAATTCTGCAGAGTCTAAAGTCAATCCAAGATAATCAAACTTTAGATAAACAAGCAAAAGATGAGAGAAGGAAGAAAAGAGAACTTAAAAAAAAAAAAAAAAAAAGTCAGAATCTAATAGATTTGAAAATCTAGGCATATGGCAATCCCATAAAGAAGATTCTGAAGCTACAAGTTCTCAGTCTATTGTTGAGCCCAGTAGGACAGAAGTATTGTCTTTTTCTGAGGGGGAGGGGTTAAGTATAAAGCAACAGGTATTCTTTGGTTTTAAAAAAGGTGATTTAATTAGGAGATGCAGCTAAGAAATTTCCAAACTTTATCAAACCTAGTCTAAACAAAGCACATATTTTCCATTCTATACCAAAGTATCCAAAAGTAGAAGAAGATCTAATGGCATCCAATAGCAATGGCAATATTTTAGATTTAGATCATACAAACAACCCAGAAGACTTGATCAGGGTATGGATTGGTGCTTTATGGCAAATGCAAATAACAACCAAATTAGATAATGTTGCAAACTTTAATTTAGCAGAGAAAAGAATGACTGGAATAGTCTACACATGGTGGAGAACACCACCACAAGAAGAAAGAGAGGAGGTCATAGAGGTACAATTAGAAGTTTTTGAGCAATTACTAAGGACTCAGTTTTGTGTAGAACCAGAGGACTCTAAGCAACAGGGAATGGTGGATATGGCCCGTATGGAATTAAAAGATGCCAAAAGATTAGAAGAATTCTCCAAAGAATATTTCAGGCTGGTAATAGCAATAGAGCTAAGCAATGATTTAATGACTAAAGTCACATTTCTGTTAAAACCCCCACACAAAATAGGTGACTTAGTAATGAAAGATCTAGAAGAAAGGGATATAAAGCTGCAAGCTATATCTTGGGTAGATCTCATAAATCATTGTAAACAAAAACTGAAATATCTTTGTTGGCAAAAAAATGCTCAAGAAAATGCTACTAAACCATCACAAGAATGTTGTAAAGAAATACTCTCATGGACTCCGATGAAAAGAACAAATCATAAGAAAAGACACTTTTGGAAATACAAGATAAAACGGGTAGCAAATCCAAGGAAATCATTTCCAAAATACAGATACATAAAAAGATGAAATGCTCCAATCAAATATGGATGTTGTTTTATCTGTAAGAAAAAGGGACACTTTGCTGCTGAATGTCCTAAAAATACTTCATCAATATATATATATATATATATATATATATATATATTATATATATATATATATATATATTATATATATATATATATATATATATATATATATATATATATATATTATATATATAATATATATATATATATATGGAAATGGATGAATGTGTAATAATTGGTCTATTGTAGATAGTGAGGATGAATGCTTTGATGTATATATTCTATTTGAAACAGAAGATACAGTAGAAGAAGAAGGTCTAGATACAAGTCAGAAAATGAATATTTGTATTGGATCAGATTGTGAGATAGAATCAGAATCAAAAACCATAAGCGAGTACAACCAGACAGAATTCAGTAAAACAAACGACATATCAAAAGAATCAGAGGAAGAGGAGAAACATGCACAACTGGAAATAACCAAAGGAAAAGGAAAGGTAAACGACATATATTCAAAGGCTCCAAGTTTTTGTCCAGTTCCCAAGAACATTGGTTACTCTACCAATACAAAATTCTCCCAACAATATGATTTAGAAGCTAAAATGAACCTGATGAAGAAAATAGTCAGAGCAAATGATCTATTGTACATAATAGTAGAAGTTCAATTAGGTAAAAATTGGGTTGAAGTAGATGCCTCCATCAATTCAGGAGGGTCAAACAATTTGGCGAGGCCAAGTTTCTTCAAATCCTCATGGAAACCATTAAGGAACATAATCAACTCAGAAACCATTGGAGGTAATGTAACTCTCACCCATTATGTAGATAATATTCCTATGAAGATAGGAGGGAGCATTATAAAAATATCAGCAATCCAGTATTATGATCAGTCAAGCAGTATGATATTGGGCATGCCCTTTATAACAACAGTCCTCCTAATGACAATAGCTAAAGATAAAATCATCTGCAACATCAAGAATAAGGTAGTCTGTGTAAATAGAATTTCTTTAGCAGAATCAAATGTAAAAAACAGAAAAACTAACAAAAAACAAAAATGAGAAAACCAGAAAAAGATAGCAATGATTGGCAAGAATTATTGCAAACATATGAAGCAAAGTAAAAACAACATCATCTTAATAAAGCTATCAGAGAAGAAAGCTGGTCAGATGAACAAAAAGGAATCCAAAAAAAGTTACTCAAATTTTGTTCCACTAATCCCTAAGAATTTTGGGACAAAACAAGTCCAATGTAGGACATTGAAACACTCCATGATAACAGAGTGCAAGGAGGTGTTATTCCATGCACACCTCAAGATGAACAAGAAATGAAAGCTCAGGTAAAGGAACTTCTTAAACTCAATTTAATTGAAGAATCTACATCTTAGTATTCATGCTCATCTTTCATTGTTAGAAATCATGCAGAAGTGGTGAGGGGAAAAGCCCGAATGGTAATCAATTATAAACCACTTAATGCAATCACAAAGGACTTCAAATATCCACTACCAAGGCAAGAAGTTATAATGCAAAAGATACAGAAGTCAAAGATCTTCCTAAAATTTGACATGAAGAGCGGATATTATCGAATACAGATTAAACTAGAAGATCGACACAAAACAACTTTCACTTGCCCGACTGGTTTCCTCCAATGGAATGTAGTTCCGTTTGGTCCTAAAATGCACCTACTTTCTTTCAACGATGAATGGACATCATTTTTAGCAGGTATGATTTCATAATCGTATATATTGATGACATATTAATTCATAGTGAAAATATTGAAGAACATATTGTCCATCTGTATATATTCATAAAAGAAGTGGAAGCACATGGGATTGTATTACCAAATCGAAAAATAGAGTTGTTCAAAGAAACTATTGAGTTTCTAGGAATAATCATCATCAATGGAAAAATTCAGATGCAACCCCACATTGTACAGAAGATAACTAATTTCCTAAGTGAATTACAAGACAAAAATCAAATCCAAAGATTTTTGGGAATTCTGAATTATGTACATAAATATATTTCTAAATTATCTGAAAAAACAGAAGCTATTAGAAAACACTTGAATGGCGGATGGAGCAATTTAGCGACCAAATCAGTATTGTAGATAAAAAAGGAAGCACAGAGCCTGCCAAAACTCAAAACTCCAAGAGTAGGACAATTAATTCTTCAGACAGATGAATACTGGGGAGTGGTATTGCTTGAAAAAGGAGAAAATCAAGAAGAACAAATATGTGCATATAAATCAGGTGAGTTTTCTCCTAGTGAGAAGAATTATTTCATAGCAGAAAAAGAAACTTTGGCTATATTCAATGGAATCCAGAAATTTGAATGATATCTTACACCTGTAAAATTTATAATCACAACAAATTGCAAGAATTTTCAATTTTTCTTAAATGCAAAAATTGGATGGAAAATGGCTAGAGGCAGATTACTGTCCTGGCAAATATGGTTCCAACAGTATGAATTTGAAGTTCAATGGATACCAGGAAATTCAAATTGGTTAGCAGATGTGTTAACAAGAGAAATGAACAAGATGTTTAGATTCAGATTTCATACTCAATTAAATTCTCCTTTTGAGATGCCGGCAATAGAAGATAGCCAAACAACATTAGAAGATAGCCAAACAACAAAGGCTTCAAGTTTTATAACAACAAATACCACAACTTACAAATGAAATAAAAAGGCTGGTAGGAATGAGAATGAGAAGAAATCAATGGATTAACAAAATTAGAGGTTATAAAACAAAGAGCATCAATACTCAACTAGGAATCAGGGACAAACTCTGCAAAATTTATCCTTATGAAGGGATGAAGGTAAAAATCTTATTCAGATCACTTACAAGTATGTGGTCTATCACATGGACACCACAAATGATACAGGTTCTAAAAATCATCAACTATTATGAGTTAGTCAAATGTGTAGATTTTGGAATGGGGATATATAATTAAGCCAAATTCTTAGATCAAGAAAATATTTCTATCCAATAAGAAATAACAAAATGGTTTAGGTCATTAAGAATCCCAATTTTTTGGGAAGAATTAAATCGGGCTTTCTATCAAATTTGGGTAGAAGATTTGAAGCAGATGATAGCTTTCCCATGTTTAATATTCTGGAACCTCATGCCAACTGGATAATAAAATATGGAAGATGCACAAAAAAGAGAGAGATACGACTATCTCAAAACATTGAAAGATCTCTGAAATATTTAAGGATGACATCTACACCGTGGGAAACCATTGGTTTAACAGATGATTTATCATTTAACCCATTTGATCAATTATGGGAAAAAGCAGGAACATCAACAAGAACCTTCAGACTGGTTTACAATAAACAATTAATTCAAGATGTTTCAGAATGGTTTCGAACCTTTCCAAAAAAAAGCATTATCTCACAAAAAGGCAATTATCCAAGAAGTAGAATGAATAATTGGAAAATATAGAACAATCAGATTAATTATCAATTTCAAATCTTTAATCACTTTAATAATTTGTTCAAGAAATTGGAATGATGATACATTATGTTTGATTTGCTTGATGTTAACCTCAGGAAGCTGTAGCCATGTCATGTTTGATAATCAATAGCTTAGAGGAAAAGACATAAATCTGCAATGTATGTAATGGATAAAACACTCAATTGATAAAAAAATCGATCTCTCTGATCTTGCTGGAATAGAACTACTTGTCAATCATGTCAAACATCTAAACGCTGATAAAAGCTGGATTCAAAGTTTCGAAGTAGACAACCTAGCACATACAGATGCCCTATGCAAAAAACAAAGATACAACATGATGGGTAAATAAAAAAAAGATCGAAACTGAACAATCATAAAAAGCTAAAGAGGTTGATGCAGCACCGTCATGGTACGAAGATGCTCAGCCGAACCCCATTCTAGAGGAAGTGGATATCGAATATATTCTAGAGGTTCTAGAAGGACAAAAGGTGGAAGATGCCAATAAGACTTGCAATGACTATGGAATGGATTTGTGCATCTGTGACTACAATCACACTGAATAAAATTGTACATAAGAATATTTACCTTTGTAAAAGAAAGATCGAGTAGACATTGTGCGGGTACGATTCTCGGCAAGACCTTCAATCATTCTAGATGCTTAGTTTAGGTTTCAAATCCAGATTTCAGATCCGAAGAGACTTCTCTAGTCTATAAATAAGTGTTTTTAACAAAGAAGGAGCATCGTTCAGAACAAGTCCTCTTATGTTGTTATTACCTTGGTATGTATATTTTTTTTGCTTGATTTAATATAGAAGCCTGTTGGGTTGCCTGTTTGAGGACAATTATGTAATTCTCAAAATACCTTGGAGAGTATAAGGCGAAAATGAAGACCCGAGGAGTGGTCGTGGTTTGCATCTCTTGATGAGGGAATTAGCCCGACATTCGTCTTTCTATATGTCAAGTAAGTATTGAGTCCAACATCCTCTTTTCATTTTTGTGAAAATGAAGACCTGAGGAGTGGTCGTGGTTCGAATCTCTTGGTGAGGGAATTAGCCTGATGTTCGTCTTTCTATTTGTCAAGTAAGTATTGAGTCCAACATCATCTTTTGGTATCAGAGCCCGTCCTGTTTTTGGTTACTGTTAACATGGATAGAATGATGAAAGCATTATCTTTGGTTAATAGAACCCGTATAGATGAAATAAGTAGTAGAGAAGCGGAATATGATATAGAAGAACAACCTTTAATAAACCCGTCCAAGTGGATACCCATTGAGCTCACAAGCTCTCAGGTCTATAAAGATACTACTATGTTTGTACTTACAAAGAAAATCATTCTTAAAGAAGTTGAATTAAAAATCTGCATCTCTGGGGAGGCAACCCATATTGTTGGGTTAAAACTGTTTCAAGGTAAGGAGCTAGAAATTTTTAAAGAATATGTAAAAGCCAAAAATTGTGCATATATACATTTTGGAGGAATAAGACTTGGTTTAGTTCCATTATTCAGGAATGGAATAAATGCTCTAGTCTTAGCAGAGCTATTCGACTCTAGACATCTAGATTATGAGCAGGCTAGAATTGGGTCCATAATAGGCAACCTGATTGCAGGATGTTAGTATGGTACTATTTATCCAAACTACACCATGATCTTATTAGATAAACATCTAAAAGATGCCTTGAAGTTAATGGTGGGAGTACAAATCTAAAAATGTTACCAGTCTGAATATTTGTTAATAATAATGCAAGCTTATTTCCAGCTAACAAATACAGCTCACCTGAAAATGAAACAACCCATACTTAAAGATTGTTTCACTACAGGTTTAGCGATAGCAGATGCCCAAAGAGTGACATATGAAGAAGTAGGACTACCCGAAAATTGGTACTTTGAGTATCAAGCTGCAAATAAAGAACTAAAGAAAGAAAAACGTCCGCAAAGGATAGCTTCATCTAAGGGAAAGTTTCAAATCTCTCCTTCACATTTAGATCAGATAAAAGACCTATTTTTCGACCACCCAGGTTATCTATAGATATCCCACAAAACCTAGTAGACATAGAAGGGTCTAGCAGACCTAGCAGCAGTAGATCGAATAGATCTGAAAGTAATAGCCGTTTGATTATTCCTGAAGAAAAACATTTCATGGCTAAAGCATTTAGGATTAAAGGGTGTATATTTCAAGAACAATCATTACTAAAGGGCTACAGATCATTAAAAGATTCTATAAACCAGAAAGCCTTCAGAACTACTAGTTCATCGTCAATACCCCAATCGAAGAATGGCAGTTTCAGAATAAAAGGTCTCACAAAGGTGGAAAATGGTCACCTAAGGCCAAATATTGCACAACCAGTGACAATAGATCACATCAACCAACTACAAGAGCAAATTGTGCTCCACTGATAGAGCATTCAACGACATCCTGAAAGATTTAGAAGAACCTTATCAACTTTCAAATCATATTTCTAATTGGTGTAATCATGCAGAGGTAGCCATAGATGATTTGGGTTGTCAAGCAGAACAAATTCTGTAGAATCTAAAGTTAATCCAAGATAATCAAACTTTAGATAAACAAGCAAAAGATAAGAGAAGGAAGAAAAGATAACTTAAAAAAGAAGAAGTCAGAATCTAATAGATTTGAAAATCTAGGCATATGGCAATCCCATAAAGAAGATTCCAAAGCTACAAGTTCTCAATCTGTTGCTGAACCCAGTAGGACAGAAGTATTGTCTTTTTCTGAGGGGGAGGGGTTAAGTAGAAAGCAACAGGTATTCTTTTGTTTTAAAAAAGGTGATTTGAAATTAGAAGATGCAACAAAGAAATTTCCAAGCTTTATCAGACCCAATCTGAACAAAACACATATTTTCCATTCTGTACCAAAGTATCCAAAAGTAGAAGAAGATCTAATGGCATCCAATAACAATGGCTATATTTTAGATTTAGATCATACAAACAACCCAAAAGACTTGATGAGGGTATGGATTGGTGCTTTATGGCAAATGCAAATAACAACCAAATTAGATAATGTTGCAATCTTTAATTTGGCACAGAAAAGAATGACTGGAATAGTCTACACATGGTGGAGGACACCACCACAAGTAGAAAGAGAAGAGGTCATATAGGCAAGATTAGAAGTTTTTGAGAAATTACTCAGGACTTAGTTTTGTATAGAACCAGAGGACTCTAAGAAATAAACAATGGTGGATCTGGCCCATATGGAATTAAAAGACGCCAAAAGATTAGAAGAATTCTCCAAAGAACATTTCAGGTTGGTAATAACAATAGAGCTAAGCAATGATTTAATGACTAAAGTCACATTTCTGTCAAAACTCCCACGCAACATAGGTGACTTAGTAATGAAAGATCTAGAAGAAAGGGATAGAAGGCTGCAAGGTATATATTGGGTAGATCTCATAAATCATTGTAAACAAAAACTGAAATATCTTTGTTGGCAGAAAAATGCTCAAGAAAATGCTACTAAACCATCACAAGAATGTTGTAAAGAAATACTCCCATGGACTCCGATCAAAAGAACAAATCTTAAGAAAAGACACTTTGGGAAATACAAGATAAAACGGGTAGCAAATCCAAGGAAACCATTTCCAAAATACAGATACATAAAAAGAAGAAATGCTCGAATCAAAGATGGATGTTGTTTTATCTATAAGAAAAAAGGACACTTTGCTACTAAAGGTCCTAAAAATACTTCATCAGAATTAAAAAAAATGTATGGAAATGGATGAGTTTGTAGATAATTGGTTTGTTGTAGATAGTGAGGATGAATGCTCTGATGTATATTCTATCTGAAACGGAAGACACAGTAGAAGAAGAAGGTTTAGATACAAGTCATAAAATGAATATTTGTATTGGATTAGATTGTGAGATAGAATCATAATCAGAAACCATAAGTGAGTACAACCAGATAGAATCAGTGAAACAAACGACATATCAGAAGAATCAGAGGAAGAGGAGAAACATGCACAGCTGACAATAATCAAAGGAAAAGGAAAGGTAAACGACATATATTCAAAGGCTCCAAGTTTTTGTCTAGTTCCTAAGAACAATGGTTACTCTACCAATACAGAATTCTCCCAACAGTATGATTTAGAAGCTAAAATGAACCCGATGAAGAAAATAGTTAGAGCAAATGATCTATTGTACATAACAATAGAAATTCAATTAGGTAAGATTGGGTTGAAGTAGATGCCTTTATCGATTCAGGAGGGTCAAACAATTTGGCCAGGCCAAGTTTGTTCAAATCCTCATGGAAACCATTAAAGAACATAATCAACTTAGAAACCATTGGAGGTAATGTAACTCTCACCTGTTATGTAGATAATATTCCTATGAAGATGGGAGGGATCATTATAAAAATATTAGCAATCCAGTATTATGATCAGTCAAGCAGTCTGATATTGGGCATGCCCTTTATAACATTAGTCCTCCTAATGGCAATAACTAAAGATAAAATCATCTGCAACATCAAGAATAAGGCAGTTTGTGAAATAGAATTTCTTTACCAGAATTAGATGTAAAAAACAGAAAAAACTAACCAAAAAAAATGAGAAAACCAGAAAAAGATAGCAATGATTGGCAAGAATTATTGCAAACATATGAAGCAAAAGAAAAACAACATCATCTTAATAAAACTATCAGAGAAGAAAGCTAGTCAGACGAACAAAAAGAAATCCAAAAAAAGTTACTCAAATTGTGTTCCAGTGATCCCCAAGAATTTTGAGAGAAAACAAGTCCAATGCAGAACATTGAAACACTCCATGATAATGGAGTGCAAGGAGGTGTTATTCCATGCACACCTCAAGATGAACAAGAAATGAAAGCTCAGGTAAAGGAACTTCTTAAACTCAATTTAATTGAAGAATCTACATCTCAATATTCGTGCTCAGCTTTCATTGTTAGAAATCATGCAGAAGTGGTAAGGGGAAAAGCCCGAATGGTAATCAATTATAAACCACTTAATGCAATCACACTGGACTTCAAATATCCACTACTAAGGCAAAAGGTTATAATGCAGAAGATACAAAAGTCAAAGATCTTCCTAAAATTTTATATGAAGAGCGGATATTATCAAATACAGATTAAACTAGAAGATTGGCACAAAACAACTTTCACTTGCCCGACTGGTTTCTTCCAATGGAATGTAGTTCCATTTGGTCTAAAAATGCACCTGCTTTCTTTCAACGACAAATAGACAACATTTTTAGCAGGTATGATTTCATAATCGTATATATTGATGACATATTAATTCATAGTGAAAATATTGAAGAATATATTCTCCATTTGTATATATTCATAAAAGAAGTGGAAGCACACGAGATTGTATTATCAGATCGAAAAATAGAATTGTTCAAGGAAACTATTGAGTTTCTAGGAATAATCGTCATCAATGGACAAATTCAGATGCAACCCCACATTGTACAAAATATAACTAGTTTCCCAGGTGAATTACAAGACAAAAATCAAATCCAAAGATTTTTGGGAATTCTGAATTATGTACATAAATATATTCCTAAATTATTTGAAAAAACATAAGCTATTAGAAAACACTTGAATGGTGGATGGAGTAGTTTAGTGGCCAAATCAGTACAACAAATAAAAAAGGAAGCACAAAGCCTGCCAAAACTTAAACCTCCAGGAACATGACAATTAATTCTTCAGACAGATGAATACTGGGGAGCGGTATTGCTTGAAAAAGGAGAAAATCAAGAAGAACAAATCTGTGCATATAAATCGGGTGAATTTTCTCCTCGTCAGAAGAAATATTTCACAGCAGAAAAAGAAATTTTGGCTATATATATATATATTTTTTAAAAGTTTGGCTGCTATATTAGATTCTGAAAAAGTTACAGGAGTTCAGTCTCCTCTGATACATGATATGCCATTGGTTGTCCTCATCAAGGGGTTTACAAAACAGGGCTACCTCCTTGATCCTTGCTTTGCTACTCTTGCTACTGCCTAGTACTGTGCTACTGTAGCTTGTTATAAATGAAAATAACAAAAAGATACATTTACAATACATTTAATCTATCATAATGTGCTGGATGTGTCTCACTGTAGATTCTTCTGGCTGGCTGTCTCTTGCTTCCTGCTTAACGCTAGAAGAGCTGGTGGCAACTACATTTCTCTTATCCATCATATACTTGAGAATGGAGATGGATTCCTCCGCGTGTGCACAGCGATTAGTGAGCTGCCGAAACTGCTCTTGAAGAGAGGATGCTCTGTGCATGAACAACTGTATCTCCGCCTTGTATTTGTCATTCATGAGGCGGTTTTGTTCTTGGAGTCTTCGGTTCTGCTCTTCAAGACGTCGATCATGCTCTTCCAATCTTGTTTCCAGGAGCTTTTGCTTCTCATCTAGGACAGTCTGTTGTGTCCTAATCTCCTCTAATTCAGCCTGCAAGTCTGCACAGTGCAGGCAATCCTCGCTGCGCGCCATTTTTGGAATGGAGGTGCGGTAGGTGAAAGTGCAGGAGGTAAGAGCGCGGTAGGTAAGAGATTTATGAGCGTTATGAAGGGGGATGTCAGGATCAAATGGCTTATTGTGAAGGGCAGGAATATTAAGGGGAGAGACAGCGTGTGTTATCCACTCTGTTCTTTCTAAAGAATGGGTGTTCAAGGTGGAGTGGCGACAGTGAGAATCCGCAGAGTACGTTACGAAGCTTGAAGGGACTTGCTACGAAGGAAATGGAGATGGGAAAGCTGGGAGGTGGGCTGGAAGGAGAGCAACCGCAATGATCCGTGCTTCAAAAGGCCTGAGTAACACAGAGGATTTGGTTAACATAAATCGATCTAGAGATTGAAAGAACAATACCAGAGTAGAAACGTGCCGGGATGAGAGTGATTTCTTCAGGTCGCTCTGAGAAGACTCGCGCGCTTCCAAAAAAGCCTTCCTTGCAGTGCCTTTGTTGCCAAGCGAATGATGGTGAGTGTTAAAATGAGAGCAGTGAGATGAATTTATAAGCTGGAGCGGGCTGAGATCAGATTCACGAGAGAAGTCCTGATTCATGAGAAGGGCCTGAACAAAATCCTTCATCTCTGATCCATATCTGCTAGCGCCGGCGTTGAGGTGATTGCTACTGCTTGGGATCGAGTGAATCTGCTTTTCAAGACTGAGATTGCAGTAGAGCGTCCTGTTCATCAGGCATCCTTTACCTTCGCACGCTTGTTTGACTAAGCAGTGCAAGGCATTGTGTATTTGGTTTTTATTCATGGAATGGGGTGAAAACTATCAACGACATTGCATCTTAGTGCACCTGTCGTTCTCCCACAAGCATTATTCGCTCTAATATCTGCCTGTTTATTTAAGATTCGAAGAACATGGTAGAACTGAATGTCTTCAAAATTTTGGAGGAAGATCTTGATGCGGTTTATGATCTGTTGAAGGTTGCAGTTAGGAGAGCTTTGCTTGTGGATCATTAATCGGACTATAATTGCAGAGTCCCCAAAAACCATGGCCCTTTTAATTCCCAGCTTCTTTAGTTGGAGAAGTCCTTGGTATAAGGCTAATGCCTTTGCATTATTATTGGTTCTTTCTCCTAGACTCCATTCATAACTGCAGATGTTGTCCCCTGCTTCGTTCACAATTACTCCTCCCGCTCCTGCTTGGCCTGGGTTCGATTTAGAAGCTCCATCAAAATATAGTGTTTTGCAGTTGCTGCTCTGTGTCCAACTCTTAAATTCCTGAGCTGAGAGCCTGATTTCCCAATCCTTTGTTTGAATGTGCTGGAGTCTATCTATCCTTAGATTCCCCTATTTTTTCCCTGGCCTTTCCAGGATGTAACTAATGACAGCTCTTTCCTCCACTGTATAATCCTCTACTTGAATTTTCCCTGTGTATTTAACTGCTATTGCCTCCTGAGCCAAGATGTGTGCTTTGCTACATGTAATTCGGATATTGGGCTCTTTATTTTGGAAGATTTTTTTGTTCTTGGATAGCCATATTCTCCATAATAGAGTGTGTGGAATAGAGTCCCAAATTCTTTTCACAAGCCTGCTCCTTTTTTCCTTCCAAGGGCAGCTTTTTTTCCATTCATACAATGCCTCAACAATGTTTTGCTGAGGTTGCCAATCTATATTGCCCAGGGAAGACATTTTTGCCCAACATCTTCTGGTGAAGGGACAGTCTATGAATAAATGAAGCATTGTTTCCTCTGCTGTACAACAGTTAGGGCATCTAGATGGGCCATTGATCCCTCTCTTGCTTAGATTCTCTGCGGTGAGGACTTTGCCTTTTAATAGCAGCCATGTGAAAAATTTTATTTTTGGTATGGCCTCTGATTTCCAGATTATTTCCAGTGATTCCAAATGGGTATCTGATATGTGTTATTGCAAATATGTTGATGGCCTGACTTTATGGTATAGATTGATCCTGAAGGATCCCAACGGAGGCCATCAGTTGCATCTTTTTTGACTGGGGCTCTATTGTGAAGGTGAGCTTTGAAGGCGGTGAAGCTCGCTTCCAGGGCTACTGGGATATCTGGAAAAACCCAACCTGTCCAGGCATGAGAGTCTGGGTCCCAATTCAAAATTTTTCCAAGCCTATGGATGCCTTTGTTGTTGAGAAAGTGAATGATGGGGATAGCTTCTTCGATGGTGTTCAATGGCTGAAGTCCCATAATCTTATCATTGGCAAAGTTGATACTGTCCCCTCCCCCAGGGATTTTTGATGTGTTTTGCTTAAGGATTTGGACTGCTTTCTTGCATAGATGCCAAATTTTGGAGGAGTCCTTGTTGGGGATGCCGTCTTCAAGTAGCATTTTTCTTGAATTATTGAGATATTTGCTTTCCATGACTTGCTTCCACCATGATGTTGGTCCAGTGGTTAGCCTCCAAGCCATTTTAATCCCAAAGGCCAGATTGAGAATTTTTGGAGCTCTTATTCCAAGTCCTCCTCTATCCTAAGATTGGATTACATTTTTCCAACTGACCAAGTTGAATCTGTTCTTTTCTTTTTTCCCCCCTTGCCACAGAAAGTTTCGAAGGGCAACTTCCAGTTTATGATGAAAGATAGCAGGAGCTTGATAAAGAGTAAATCGATAGAGGGGAAGGGAGGTTATACATGATTTGAGGAGAATAAGTCTGCTCGCTAGATTAAGCCAATGTGTTCCCCATTGCTGGACTTTCCTTTTGACTTTGTCTATTATTTCATTCCATGTCTCTGCTTTTAATGGCCCCAGACTCACCGGCATCCCTAGGTAGGAGAAATGTTCCCATTTCGTTTTGTATGTGACTCCAAAAATATTGGCGATATTGTGGGCTGTTTGATTGGAGATGTTCCAACCATATACACAACTTTTGTGAAAATTAACAGCTCCCCCTGAATAGTCCATGTAATGGTCGAGGAGGGTCTTGAAGCGCCTTGCTATGGTGGTAGAAGCCCCTCCAATCAATAGAGTATCATCAGCAAATTGAGAATGGTTGATGTTCTTTACTCCATTCCCATATTTAATACCAGTTATGAGGCCGACTCTTCGATTATGATCCAAGGCTTTGCTGAAGGATTCTGCCATAAGAATAAAAAGATAGGGAGATAGAGGACAGCCTTGCCTTAGTCCTCTAGAAGATTGAAAGGCTTCACAAGGACGACCATTAATTAAGGGTGATATCCAGGGCCCAGATATACAAGCGGCTATGGTATTGATGAATAGAGAATTAAAGCCCATTTTTTTCAGGACAACAAACAAAAAGGAATGCCTTACCCAGTCAAAGGCATTAGCCAAATCAAGTTTGAGTACAAATCCTTTCTCTTGTCTTGATGTGCTGGAGTGGATGGCTTCTTGGACCAAGGTTATGGTGTCATGAATTTGTCTATTGGACAAAAAGCCGCCTTGATTTTTAGATATCAAGGATGGGAGGAGAGGCTTAAGTCTCATAGCTATGATTTTCATGAATATCTTGTACGAAGAGTTGCATAGTGAAATTGGCCGAAACCTAGAGAATGAGGTGGGTCAATTTTCTTTGGGGATGAGAGCAAGGAAAGTAGAGTTGGTAAAGCCTCCCATCTTCCCTTTCCTTTGTATTCCTCTTAGCATTTTTGCAAGGTCCTTTTTTATCAGCTGCCAGTATTCCCTATAAAAACTGATGGGGAATCCATCAGGCCCAGGTGATTTATCTGGCTGCAATGTCCAGATTGCTTTTCTAATCTCTTCTTCTTCGATATCCCGATTTAATGTATCATTTATTTCCTGAGTTATGCCTTTGGGAAGATATTGTAGCAGATCTGAATAGTCTTCTTCTTCTTGGCTTTCAGTTAGAAGGCTCCTGAAATGGGAGGAGGCTGCCCTCTTGATATCTTCTTGATTATTATAATTGTTGCCTTCGCTGTCGTTGATAGCTCTGACGTTGTTCCTTGTCCTTCTGGCTGTAGCTTGCTTATGGAAGTATGCTGTATTTTTATCTCCTTCTTTCAGCCATAATTGTCGAGATTTAATCCTCCATTTAATCTCTTCTTCTCTACTGATGTGCATGAGTTGTCCCTGAATTTCCCATTCCTGAATTTTGAGTTGTTGGGAGAGTCCTTGGTTTTCTATTTGAGTCTGTACTTCCTCCAGAGCTTGCTTTATTTTTTTTTTTGTTTTTTCTGGCTCCTGATAACTAGTTTTTGCCCAATCTTTGAGCGCTCTTCTAATGTTCCTGATTTTTGTTTCCCAAATATGACTGGGTGATCCCTCTACGTGATGCTTCCATGTTGTCTCTATAATTTCCCCAGTTGAAGAGTTGTATCTCCATAACGGGTTGTACTTGAAGGGAATTGGCCCCAGATGGTGATGGGGTTCCATCGTGAGAAGAATGGGATAGTGATCAGAAGCGGAGGAGATGAGAATATTAGTGTATCCAACGGCAAAGGAGGAGAGAAGGGAGATATTTACCAAAAATCTATCCAGGCGCTCCATAATATTGCCTGCTCCCAGCCTTCGATTGCTCCATGTGTATTTTCGATTTTTAGGGATGATGTCCACCATTTCATGCTCCTGCATTATTTCCTCCAGCTGGCTTCTGAATGGATCATGCATGAAGTTGCCGCCTCTTTTTTCATTCGCATGGAGTATTAGATTGAAGTCTCTAGCTATTATGATGTTGGAAGTCTGTTCACTGTCAATGATTTCCTTTAGTTCTTTCCAGCACAACTCCTTTTCTCTGTAATGGTTGGGTATATAGACGTTATATATGGTGAGATCACAACTCTCTTTCTTGCTATTTAGATTGGTCCTTATCCAATTTTGATTGATTATGGTTGAATCACAGTCCCATTGTTGACTGTTCCAAATAGTTACTATTCCTCCTGATGCTCCTCTGGAGCTGCTAATGGCACCTGAGTATTGCCTTTGGGTATCAATGATTTTTTGCATTTCATATTGATTTTGCTTGGTCTCTTGAATCAACAGGATTTCAGGTCTTTCATTATAAAGAAGATCTCTTAGGGCAGTTGTTTTGGAGGGGTGCCCCAGACCCCTGCTATTCCAGGAGAGGAATTTCATCATGAGGCGTTCGAGCGGGGAGGTGCTCACCTCTCGAAATCTTTCCCTGCTGTTTCCTTTTCCTGATGTCCTGTTATAAAGGATTCCATTGGGGTTTGGAATCCAAGGGCTATGTCCTTCTGAGTGCTTTCTTCTCGGTGTTGCTTAGCTGATTTCCTTCCTGGGCCCGGCTTCTTGTGGTAATCACTTGATGTGCCAATTTCTTTAGAGGAGCTTCTGGTGGATCTGGGAGGAGGGGCCTCTATGGAAGGTTGGGAGGGGAGCGAAGAAATCAGAGGAGGGTCTGGCAGGTCCAATGAAGGCTGATCAGGCAGAGGGTCTTCTGATGCAAGAATCAAAAAGGGGTTGGAGGATGATGGGATAGGCGGATCCTGAGATGGGTCCGAAGGGTTAGAGGAGGGGGAAGGAGGGCGCTGGGAAGAAGAACCAGGCATTTCAGGGTTTGAGTCAGGTTTAGCAGGAGGAGTTGATTTCTTTTTTTTTTACAGTCTCCCATTGCTCACCTTGATCTTCAGTTTCGAGATTAGTTACCTTAGTACACCTATTGGCAAAATGCCCATATTCATGACATACCTTGCATTTGAAGGGGATCTGCTCGTAATCCAGCTGTTATATGTGGCTCCAATCATCCACCTTGACCTTGATGGCTTCCGACAATCCTTTTCCTAGATCCACTTCCACGCATATCCTTGCACAGGCCTGCATGTTGTCCTTGGGTTTGCTTCTATCGATGTATTTCCCTACCGCATTCCCTATTGCTTTGACCGAATCATCTCCCCAGCAATGCAGAGGCAGATGAGGAAGACGGACCCATACTAGTACTGCGTTGGGGATGTCCAGTTCTGGATCAAAGTCAGGGGTCCACTTGTTAAGGTAAAGCCCTCGGGAGTCCATGAAGTAGGGACCATTTCTGAATATGAGATCCTTGTCTGCTTTGGATTCGAAGTGAAAGGTGTAATAGCCTTTGCCACAGAAACGAATTGAAATTTTCCCTGGGATTTTATCAGACCAGTTCCACTCCACCCATCTTTGTACTGTTCTTGGCGAGGGCCATAAACCCGTGAATTGTCCTATGAGTCCTTTTTCAGCGAGAGATAAATCTACCATGCGAGGAAGGGTTGGTGGCAACTGGACTTCCTGAAGTATATCCAGTTTCTTGACAAATTTTGATGTTGTAGGTTTGGGTCGAGGAGGGGGAAGGGATTTAACCAGATCTGAGAAGGCTTTCTTAGAGTCCCCCTGGGAAAGGTCTAATTGGGCCATGGCAGCGGCCAAGGCCCTGATCGGGCAGGCCTCAAGGCTGAAGCCGAGGAACGCCGGCGTTGTTGTCCTCGCCTAGGTCTCGCTCACACGCTCCCGCTGTAACGAAACTTCCTACACATTGCATTGGAAACTTTGGCTATATTCAATGGAATCCAAAAATTTGAATTATATCTTGCACCTGTTAAATTTATAATCAGAATAGATTGCAAGAATTTTTAATCTTTATTAAATGCAAAAGTTGGATGGCAAATGGCTAGAGGCAGATTACTATCCTAGCAAATATGGTTCCAATAGTATGCATTTGAAGTTCAATGGATACCAGGAAACTCAAATTTGTTAGCAGATGTGTTAACAAGAGAAATGAACAAGATGTTCAGATTCAGATTTCATATTCAATGAAATTCTCCTTTTGAGATGCTGGGAATAGAAGATAGCCAAACAACATTAGCACAAAGGCTTCAAGTTTTAGAACAACAAATACCACAGCTTACAGATGAAATAAAAAGGTTGGTAGGAATGAGAATGAGAAGAAATGAATGGATCAACAAAATTAGAGGTTATAAAACAAATAACATCAGTACTCAAATAGGAATCAGGGACGAACTTTGCAAAATTTATCCCTATGAAGGGATGAAGGTAAAAATCTTATTCAGATCACTTACAAGTATGTGGTCTATCACATGGACACCACAAATGATACAGGTTCTAAAAATCATCAACCATTATCAGTTAGTCAAATGTGTAGAATTTGGAATGGGGATATATAATTCAGGGAAATTCTTAGATCAAGAAAATATTCCTATCGAAGAAGAAATAACAAAATGGCTTAGGTCATTAAGAATCCCAAATTTTTGGGAAGAATTAAATCGAAGCTTTCTATCAAAGTTGGGGAGAAGATTATGAAGCAGATGACAACTTTCCCATGTTTAATATTCTAGAACCTCATGCCAACTGGATAATAAAAGATGGAAGATGCACAAAAAAGAGAGAGATATGAATATCTCAAAACATTGAAAGATCTCTGAAATATTTAAGGATGACATCTACACCGTGGGAAACCATTGGTTTAACAGATGATTTATCATTTAACCCATTTGATCAATTATGGGAAAAAGCAGGAACATAAGCAAGAGCCTTCAGATTGGTTTACAATAAACAATTAATTCAAGATGTTTCAGAATGGTTTTGAACCTTTCCAAAAAAAGCATTATCTCAGAAAAAGGCAATTATCCAAGAAGTAGAACGAATAATTGGAAAAGATAGAACAATCAGATTAATTATCGATGTCAAATCTTTAATCACTTAAATAATTTGTTCAGGAAATTGGAATGATGATACATTATGTTTGATTTGCTTGATGTTAACCTCAAGAAGCTGTAGCCATCTCATGTTTGATAATCAATGGCTTAGAGGAAAAGACATAAATCTGCAATGTATGAAATGGATAAAACATTAAATTGATAAATAATTCAATTTCTCTAATTTTGCTGCAATATAACTACCCGTCAATCATGTCAAACATCTAAATGTTGATAAAATCCAGATTCAAAGTTTCGAAGTAGACAACCTAGCAAATGCAGATGCCTTATGTAAAAAACAAAGATACGACATGATGGGTAAATAAAAAAAGATCGAAACCGAACAATCATAAAAAACTAAAGAGGTTGATCCAGCACCGCCATGGTACGAAGATGCTCAGCCGAACCCCATTCTAGAGGAAGTGGATATCGAATATATTCTAGAGGCTCTAGAAAGACAAAAGGCGGAAGATGCTGATAAGACTTGCAATGACTGTGGAATGGATCCATGCATCTATGACTATGGTCACAGTGAATAAAATTGTACATAAGAATATTTACTTTTGTAAAAGAAAGATTGAGTAGACACTGTGTGGGTACGATTTCCGGTAAGACCCTTAATCATTCTAGATGCTTATTTTAGGTTTTAAATCCGGATTTCAGATCCGAAGAGACTTCTATGGTCTATAAATAAGTGTTTTTAACAAAGAAGGAGCATTGTTTAGAACGAGCCCTCTTATGTTGTTGTTCACTTGGTATGTATATTTTTTTTTTGCTTGATCTAATATAGAAGCCTGTTGGGTCCCCTGTCTGAGGACAGTTCTGTAATTCTCAAAAGACCTTGGAGAGTATAAGGCGAAAATGAAGACCTGAGGAGTGGTCATGGTTTGCGTCTCTCGGTGAGGGAATTAGGCCGACGTTCGTCTTTCTATTTGTCAAGTAAGTACTAAGTCCAACATCCTCTTTTTGGTATCAAAGCCAAGTTATATATATATATTATATATATATATATATATAAGGCCACGATCGAAGGGACACGTATTCCAAGCTGAATGATGGGGGAATGCCATGTCCCTTATCAAACACATTAGTAACAGGGTGTTGCTACACAATTTTGCACATTTTTTACCAAGGAAGACGGCCCCACACTTTTGACTTAGGGAATTAGGGGCCAAATCAACTTTATTTAGCTGCTAGTGGAATGTGGGGGCCACCCACATAGGAGTTCGAATTAACCATTTGATATGCCTGGAAGGAAAATCGAATGGGTGGATGGAGGGGCCCACATAAGACTAAGGGGGCCCAAGGAGTTATAAATAGAGATCAACTCTCATTTTGTTTTCATTTTGAATATTTGACAAACAAAGTCACTCTTGTATGCTCTGTTGCTTAGCGAGTCTACTGGCTGTTTAGCCTCGAGTCTTCCGCAGGGAAGATTCAACCTCTACGTTGGGGGACCATCTGTGTCCACCCTAGGAAGGTTGTTCCACAAAGATTGCAGGAGTTTCCAGCAGTGATTCATAGCTCAGCAAGCCATGCAGAGGAAGGGACTACGTGTTTTCTGGGCAGTCAGAAGTACGTAGAGGTTGGTTTAGCCACCCAGGAGGCCAAAAATCCAAAGTCAAAATCAGAGAAATTCCCTTTTGGGTTTTTTAGGTTTTGTCCAAGGAGTCTAAGGCTAAAAGGGCATAGTTTTCTGGGTAGCTTTTGGGCACTTCCCAGTAGGTCGAAAGTCAGTAGATGTAGCCAGAGACCAGCGCCCAAGAGGCTAAAAATCCGAAGTCAAAATCAAAGAAATTCCCTTCTGGGTTTTTCTGGGTTTTGTCCAAGGAGTCTAAGGCTAAGCGGGCATAATTTTCTGGGTAGTTTTTGGGCACTTTCTAGCAGGCCGAAAGTCAGCAGATGAAGCTAGAGAGTAGCTCCTAAGAGGCCGAAAATGCAAAGTCAAAATCAGAGAAATTTCCTTCTGGGTTTTTTTGGATTTATCCAAGGACTCTAAGCCTAAAAAGGTAGAATTTTCTGGTAGTTTTTGGGCACTTTCCAAAGGCCGAAAGTCAACAGATGTAGCTGGAGAGCAGCTCCCAAGAGGCCGAAAATCCAAATTCAAAATCAGAGGAATTCCCTTCTGGGTTTTTTCTGGGTTTTGTCTAAGGAATCTAAGGCTAAAAGGGTAGAATTTTCTGGGCAGTTTTTGGGTACTTTCCAGCAGACCAAAGTCAGCAGATAAATAGTTTACTAGGACAATGCAGAGCATAGTAAAGGAGCAGTTGAACAACCACCTTTCCAGCTATTCTACCACTTGGGTTTGGTACAGCTTGTCCTTGTGACAAGCCTATGTGCACTACTCCATTTATATATTGTACTCATGCTCTCATATTTCATAATATATGGCTCAACAGTTCTAGTATTACAATGTTTCATGAGCGTTTGCTAAAAGTTTTTAATTTTCCATTGTTGCATTATTTGTTTAATTGGTTTATTACTTAAATTCCTATTTAGGAACACTACAGGGAAACATCCTAATGGGTGTTGATTCAGTTTATGATGGTTAAGGTTTTGGAAAGGCAAAAGGCATTAATTGGCATTTTTATTTATGAAACTAATGGAAATTAGGAGAAAAGGAAGGTGAAAGGTCACAAGTTGCATGTGAGGAGGAAAATGAAGGAAAATAATGGAAAATAAAGAAAATAGAGGCCTCATTGATAAAAAGGCTTATGATGATCAGTGGGAAAGACTTGGCTAGTTCAGTTTTGGAGCTCTCTCATTATTCGCTCTCTCTCTCATACTCTTGGATACTTAGAGTTTTCTTGGAACACTCTTGGTGGGTGTGGCATACTTGGATTCTTGGAGCAAGAAGGCATCGAGATCAACAACTACATCATATTTGCTTGTAGGCACTGAGTTGCATGTATGATTTCTTCACTAGTTTTGGCATGCATGTAACATGCATGTGGTTTCTTGGTTATGATCTATCATTAGCATGGAGGATTGATTGGATTGAAAGTGGACTGCCTAGCCTTTCCATTCTTGGATATCCATGGTGATTGTGGGTCTTTCATTATTTTTTTTGGTTGGTTCTCATGTTCCTTAGCTTGGGTTAAGTTACTTGTCCTGGAAGCTGGGTTGGAACAAACACTTTGGATCCCTCTAGGGCTAGGAGAGAGACCGATCTGATGATGGTTTGGTGATGTTCGACGTGAGGTGGAATCACTGTTTGATGGCTTGAGGTGGATGGCCTTTGGAAGCCCTGGATGAGTTTTGATTGACGTGTTCTATGAAATCCCACATTCATGCTTGGAATATGGCATGGGGGTGAATTGCTGAAGAAAGAATTGGCTCAACCATTCAACGATCGGGTGGACCGTGGAAGTCCCATCTCGATTTGGATTTTGCATCATTAATGGAAGGTTATTTCTCCTAGTATTCCTATGAGTAGTATGATGGATTATATGTAGTTTATATGGTTGTGATTTCATGGATATTTCTGTCCCTATTATGTTGATTATTTATATGTTTTATGACAACAACTATGTATGGCTCTCATCATGTTTTTACTTATATATGAATGAACAATGTATATATGACTTAATGGATGGAATGTCAGTTAAAGTGATAAGGAAACAATGCTTCATGGCGAATCTCAGATAAGTATGAGACCCCTACGCTCAAATCTGTTATTTACACCTATAGGTTGCATATTTACTAAGTGTTTGAAAAATGTTTGTTATGGCTAGTAGGGGTTCAATCAAGGTCTTGAACAAATTTTTGCTCTAGTACTGTCATCCATATTAATTTATTGATTTGATGAGATGGTTCAATTTTGGGCGGTGACCTGGGCTTTGGGCTTGAAAAAGTGGCTCAAATCCCGGAGTCGTTGGCATAACATTGACAAATTGGGTCTTTGGTTGCTAGCAGGCAAGCCTGTGAGAGCGACTATAGGGTTACAATCGCATGCATGCCTTGTCGTAGGAGTGACTTTGGATTTAATTCATCTAGATGCTAGGTTAGCTCAGGGGTTGGGCACTTGGAGTGGTGGATTAGCTCCTGGGGGTCCTGAAGCACCTGAGGGAGGTCTGTAAGGTCTTGTTTTGTTGACTCCATTTCCTTAAGTTTACCTAGGAGGTTGAATCATATCATAGTAGCCTCTCGCCGCATGTTTACCTTGGTTGGATGGTTTCTTGGGTAGATGTGGCAGGAGGGTGTTACAATAGTAGGCCAAAATTGCATCATGGTGGTCATTATGCAACTTGTGTCATCATGATGTTATTGTTATGTTATGGTGTTGATGTGTTAGCTGAGATGGAGCAGGAGATGCAGATCATCATAGCGAGGTTACAACATTGGACCTTGAGGTAAGAGCATATCGTCATACAGGTTTGTATATTGGACATGCAAGTATGTTATTTAATGGTTGTTATAAGCATTATGGTTACATACATGCTTGTCATTCTATCATTGTTGCGGTTACATGCATGATAGATGCTAGTTGATTAGTGCGGTCATATGCACGTGTCAGATAGTCATGCATGGTAGTTAAATTCTTGTTATATGTATTGCAGTCATACACATGATGATTATGGTCATTGCAACTAATATCTTGATGTTATTATGTATTGTGTTAATCTAGATTTCCATGTGCATATGGTTATGGTTATGATATTCAGGTATGAGTCGATATACTTGTGATATTGTGTCGTACTAATATGGATTGAACTGTGCATATGTGATAGCCTCGCTTGAGATACATTGAGGTATGTGTTTGATTATGTTGTCTATTTGGTTTATTTAACATGGTATGTTCACAGGTTGTCTGAATGTTTAATTAATTGCATGATATGAGTATGTGTTATAAGATTGCTCGAAGGAATGATATTGTTTTAAGACTATTGTACTAACATAATATGTTTCGAGACACTCGGTATGCACTTGAGTGCAAATGGGTGCTAGTTGTAGTATTACGGCTAATGGCTGTGAGTTGATTATGATGTGGATGTTAGTCTTGGCTGAGACTGATTTCAAATTAATAGACATGATGTCTTTATTTTTGGAACATGTGATTTCCATGTGTGAACAGTTGCAGGGCAACATGCTTGGGATTAGTATGATAAGGTAACAACTGATTTGTTTATATAACTAACAGTTGGGTGATGTGATAACACATAATATGACTCAATTGCAGCAAGGAAAAGGTAAAAGAAGGGAATTGATGAAATTCCTTTGGCTATGTTTGGAAACCACAATTCTAAATGAATGAGTGCTTTTCATATAGAAAGTATTCTTAACCTTGATTTTTTCTGACATTATGTGAATACATGCTATATTCCTGAACATATATCTAATAGGTATAACAGTTGGTTTCGAGTTATTGATAGATTTGTCAAGGAATTGGAGTCCCTTAAGAGATGATACGTACATGTTTAGTTACATTATGATGCATGGAATTGCATGGCAAAAGGGAATATCATGAAATCTTGAAGAAGGCTCGGGTTTAACTTTCCCTTGGAGGCACTAGGAGCCATGGTGGTTGATTCATGGTGTCTATTGAGATTCTTGTGTTTTAGGTATTTTTTGATTTGTTTGAGCTTGATTTGCAATTTTGATTGTGTTTGGTGCATGGGCATGCCACTTTGTTTGTGGTGTTTTATTGTTATTAGTGTTTCATGATTTTCCCCTTGTTTGTTACTTGTTCTTTCCTTTTATGTTTTGAGGGTCTTAGGAATTAGTTAGGGAAAGAGGAAAGTTAATGGAGCTCGAGGAGAGCTGAATGAAACCCAACATGTAATGTAAGACCCAAATGAAGTCAGCTGAAGGAAAGAATATGACAGATAGTTGGATTGGTTGGGTCCATTGGGATAAATGGATGGCAGTGGGACAAACATGAGAAAGGTAATCAGGAAAGGTAAGGTGAATGAATTGAGGTGTCAGATGCCTTGGCTATGTTGAGAACTGTTGTTCTCAATGTTGTGCATGTATTACATGGATAAAGGGATTTCTCTTAACCTTGATCTTATGAACGTTGGTAATTGTGTTGCGATGATCATGATTGATTTATGCTAATGTTTATATGTATATATGTATGTATGTATGTCGTTGTCTGACAGGATCGTTAGGGATAATGATTGTTTTATGCTAATGTTTATATGTATATATGCCATTGTCTGACAGGAACGTTAAGGATCATGCTTGTGGAGGAATGATTGCTTGTGCAGGTGAATGGCATGAAGAGGTTCCTGTTTTATGAGGAATCAAGTGGGCAAAGTAGCCTTGACAGATCTATGACGTTAGTATCATGTGGATGTGAATTGATATTGTGTGCTTATACTATGCATATGCTTATGCCATGGCAGGTGATGTTGAGGGATACATCAATGGAATGAAAGTAGTGAGATCTGCGACATGCTGGGACAAGCATGGATAGTGGAAAGACAGTAGAAGCAAGGTTGCTTGGTGGAGACTGTGTGGTCATTGGATGTGTAGTACTATTATTGTGTACATGTGGTGTCATGTACATGTTGTACATGTGATGTTGTGGATACGTTGTGCAAGATGTGTTGTGTACACGTTATGTAGGTGGTGCTATGTACATGTCGTGTTGTGTGCATGTTGTACATGTGGTGTTGTGTACATGTTGTACATGTGTTGTTGCATGCATGTTGTATTGTGTACATGTTGTACATGTGGTGTTGTGTACATGTTATGTAGGTGGTGTTGTATACGTGTTATAGATGTGTTGTTGTGTACAATTTGTGTAAGTGGTGTTGTGCACATGTGGTGTTGTGTACACTTTGTGCAGGTGGTGGTGTGTATACATGGTATTGTGTCAGGGGTATTGTGTAGCCATTGTGTCGCGACACGTGTATTCATTGTATAGTACTCTGTGTACATATATGTATTATATTGTACACCAGGTGTAGGTGCATGTGTGGTGTTGTACACTAGGTGTAGGTGTATATGTCATGTTGTACACCGGGTTTAGGTGTATGTGTTGTGTTGTGTTGTACACTAAGTGTAGGTGTATGTGTCATGTTGTACGCTAGGTACTGTAGGTGTATGTGTTGTGTGGTACATTATGTATGTGTATGTGTTGTACAATGTGATGGGAGAGGCAAGTATGGGATTGTCTGGGCCCTTATTGTTGATATTGAGGGTTGAGGTGGTTTAGTCTTGGGATACTCTTGTTGTTGGTATTGAGGAAGGAGATGGTTTAGTCTCTGGATTCCCTTGTTTCTTTGAAGAGGAGAGAAGCCAATGGTGCTTTTCAGGTTTAGAAATTGATCCAGTGCGCATACAAGATTGAAGGGAAGAGAAGGCATTAGGTGCTTGTTGGGTTTGGAAACCGATCCAGTGTGTGTACAAAGAGGACAAAGAACAAAGGCAAAAGAAAAGAACCATTTGAAAGATAAGTATCAATATTTATTTCAGTTTTTAATTATGAATGAGATCTATGATTTAGATTTATGATGGTTGTGTTTTAAGCTAAACAATTTGATATGTTATACGTGATGATTTGATCAAGAGCTAGTTGACTTGTTGTGACATGAAGTAAACAGAATTGCAAGGGTACCTTATTGACGGGCCACCAATGAGGTATGATTTGAATTTATTTCAATTACTTTTTAGTCTAATGGTAATTATGTGCTTGGTACAGGAAAGTAGGAAAATGCATGGTTAGGTGGTTGAAACTGACTAGCAACAACAACAAAAGGAATTGGATCAGGCAGTAATATGTTGGTAAAGCATTTAAGAGAAGGGCCATTGTGGGACATTGGTACCCAATAGTGTCCATTGATTTCCATGAGCATGCTATGACTAGTATGATGGTTTTTGGGCAGGGATATGCTTTCGTTTTTGGACCTTTCGATGCAAGGAAATATTGCCAAGGGATGGATCGCCTAAGGGACTACGTAGCAGAGAAGGGGATGTTGGGGAACTTGGAAGGTGAGTGAATTCATGGAAGGGGGACTAGATTTCCCAAGGGATTGTGTAGCAGAGAAGGGAAGTCCAGGGAATGAATTTTTTTGGTCATTAGCATTATCAGATGGAATCATAAGCACATTAGGAGTGTGCCCTGGAACAATGAGTCGGTAACTATTCACCGAGAGAATAAGTAGCACAAGGATCGTAACGCTGGACATTAGATGTAGGTTTGACCTTGGCAGTGGATTCTAGATTTCCTGGGAAGGAGGTGAATCCTGATATTACTTTGAGGGTGGAGGTGTGAGCCTATGTATTCCCTTGTTGCTGATGTAGGCATCATATACTTTTATTTGTTTGTTAAAGCAAATGTGCATATGTATGTATGTGTATATTATTGTGAATACCGCATTGAGCTAGATTTATAAAGCTCCATAGATAGTATGGCTATTTGTTGGTTGAAGAAAATGTGCATGAGTGTATATGTTGTTGTTATTGTAAATAACGTAATGAGTTGTGTTATAAAGCTCCAAAAAACGGTATGTATGCCATGTTTTATGCAGTGGTCATTGTAAATACTGCAACGAGATAGGTTATAAAGCTCCACAGGAAATATGTTTTGTTTTCAGTGGTTTGATGGTCATAAGTGTCATTGAACACCAAGGACAAAGTTCCTCCAAGGGGGATGGTTTGTAACAACCCCTGGTGGATTTTCCATCTAAAAAATATAAGACCAAGGTCATGGGACATGTATTCCAAGCTGAATATTGGGCAAAATATCCTAGTGGGTGTCACTTCGGTTTATTTATGGCTAAGGAATTTGGAAAAGGCAAAGAGGTGCTTATTTATGAAAATAAAGGAAAATAGGAGAAAAGGGATGTGAAGAGACACATATTTGCATGAAAGGAAAATTGAAGGAAAATAGAGGAAAATGAAGAAAATAGAGGCACCAATAATAAAAATGATTTTGAGGATTACTTCATAACTTTTGTCAGTTTTGGTTATGGAATTAGTCTAAGAGAGAGAGAGAGATCACCAAGAAGAGAAATGATTGAAGGGAAAAACAAAGGACAAGCGAGGAGAAGGTTGGATTAGTAACTCCAACAGGAAGATTTTGCAGGTAACAGGTTGCATGTGTGATTTTGTAATTGAGGTATGAATGCATGGTTCATGCATTTGTTAATTTGGTTCATTTGTTGTCAATGACATGGGTTTTTCCTAGTTTGAAAATGGTTTCAGCCCTGCCTTGTCATTTCCTAGATAGCCATGGTGTGATGGGATTCTTTTCTTGGTTGAGCTCTGGATTGCCGAAAGGTTTTAGAACTGGGTGAGGTCGTCTTAGGAAAATCCCCAAAGTTTTTGGGTGGAGGTGGTTTAATATCCAAGAATCCCTCGAAAGATGGGTGGAGACAGGAAAATTCCTCAAGGTAATAGTTAAGAAACTCTAAGGCATCCAGGATTTTTTTGGCTTTATGATCCCTTGACTAGTTTTGGTGAGATCACGGTAGCTCGAGTGTGGTGGTGGTTTGATCTCCGAGAATCCCTGGTTGTTTATGTCTTTAAATCCCACAATCATGCTTGGAATATGGCATGAGAGTGATTGGCTGAAAGAAAGAATTGGTTCAAACCAGTCTATGGTCGAGTGGTATGTGGAAGTCCCTTACTTGGTTGGCTTTTGCATCAGTTAATAAGAGCTATTTCCCTATTGTATTCTATAGGCAATTGACTTGTTATTATGATGATTTGGTGGTTGTTTTGTCATGATTAATAATCTGGTTATATGTTGGTTACAAGCATGGATTTGTAATGTGATCCAGCTATGACTTGTTCAAGATTTGATAAGTATATGTTGGTTAATGAATGCATGGGCTAACAAGTATTATTGCATCTATTGTGAGAGGGAATTAGACCTTCTTGGTGATTCTCAAATAAATTTCAGACTCCTATGATCAGATATGCATTCATGGCTTGTAGTTTACATGTTCACCATATGTTTGACAAAATTAATGTCATGGTTAGGCCTTAGTTAGGTCAATTTCTTGTTCAAGTTTTGTATGTATAACATTGTCATTAAGTCATTTATCATTTTGGAAAGTCTTAAGAAGTTTTGGGTAGTGGTTTGGAGGCGGGCCTAGAATCGTGGTTTAGATTTCAGGACCACACCCTTTGAACTGAGGATTTTGGGTTATAACCGCACTCTTACGAGCTTGTGCGTGTGGTTGAAGGGTCATAACCGCACCTTTGTAGGCTTATGCATACGGTTGTGGGCCCAAGTCACTGAAAAGTTATCCAGCTCAGGTTTGGTCATCTGGGGTGGTTCTTTGGCCCTTAAGTGTCCTGTAAGCCCTGTAGGATGTCAGTTTGTGGTCAGAAAGTCTCAGTTGTAGGCCCCACTTCCTTAACTCTAGCTAGGAGGTTGGGTCATGTCATAGTAACTCTTCGTCTCATGTTTACCCTGACAAGCCAGTGAAATTGGGTAAATGTGGGAGGTGGTGGTTACGCATTAGCATGGAACAAACCAAATGTCTAACAACATTAGTGACAACTGGCTAAGATCTCCCAATAGGATATGTGTGTGTTTGTGTGTGTGAAGTGGACATATAAAATAGATATCAAAAGAGTGCAAATTGAGAATATATGCCAATAACTAACTTAATTTCTCCCAAACATCTTTTTCCTTTTATATTTTTGTCCTCTTAATAGAGTTCAGATGTTGTCATTTCATAGTAACTACTTTAACATGAAACTCTTATTTTTTAAATTCATCTAATAACTCCTAAAATACACTCACATGAATAGTTCGCTATGAGGTCATCATTTCTTCTATTTGTATAGTCATTTGCATTAAAATTTGATATACTCACATTCACCTAATGTATTTAACAATGCTTTCAAACATATTCACAAATGTATTAGCAAGCCTATGTACATTTTACCATTTAGACACTTTATAATTACTCGTGCATGCCTATTCAATATAGCCTTGCATTTATTTCAAAATACCATCTTCTAGGTATGCATTCCAACTTGGTGGATTTGGAAGGTCTAACCAACTTTTATACACATTATCCAAAAACCTCCCTACTACTTGCTCAATTATTTGGATGCCTTCATTTTTTTCCCAAAGACAACTCTACGAACTATCATCCTTTGGTTCTCTTTGGTGTTGGCAAAAATGTTGCGGCCCAAAAAATTAATTAAAGGTAAGGACACCATTAGATATTGTAATGGTATTATAACCTTTCCATATCCATCTATATTGCAACTTCACACATGGATAAATTTACCGGAATTCATCTTTGTACTAAGATTATGTCTCCTAACTTACCTTAGTTATCACACATAACCAACATTGATTGCATGCCATCATTTTTAACATTAACATATTTTATGTGTTGGGTCCCTATAATACTAGTGATTACCCCATTACTATTGTAGTTGTACCCCTTATTAATATTGTTGTGCCCCTATTGTCCCCATATTGTTACTACTGTGCCCCATAGAATCCCTCTATTGTTATTTTTGTGGCTTTATATTATTATTGTTAGGTCACCTGGGTTATATTGTGACTCCTTAGACTCCTATATATAGAAAGGAGTTTTTGTCATTTGAATCATCCAAGAATTTTTCATTTATGTAATGTAAAGGAGGTTGCCCCCTCGAAGAGGCTGAATTCTAAGGCATTGATATATCTTTTCTATCCTTTCTTGAGCTGGTTTCATAACATTTGGTATCAGAGCTTTGGATTCTAGGGTTTCGCTACTCCAAACAGGTCATCGTGGCATTTTCGCTATAACTTTTTTTTTTTCTGCGACGTTTTAAAAGCCAAAAAAAAACCCATTTGAGAAGACATTGCACAAAATCTCAGATCCAAATTTGAGAGCTTTTCGCGCTATATTTTCGGAGATATGAACTGAGGAAGTTGGTCCTTTTGCAGAATCCTGAATTACATTCAAAACAGGTGACTTGGGGAAAATCGTCATAACTTTCTCTCTGAGCATCAGATTGAAATTTCATAAGAAGGTACAGAAAAAGGACGGATTGTAGTTTCTTGTGTGTATTTTTCAGGGCCAAAGGTCAAAACAGGAACACTTGGCATGTCGTACAAGTTCGCTCTACTGAATTAGTCTATAATCAGGTCACTGTGGGAGATTTGGCATAACTCTTCATTGGAGAATCCAATTGGGGTCAGACTAGTGGCATTGGAAAGAGGACACAGAGGGCTACCGCAGGTCACAATTTTAGAATTGGATGATATGAAATTACAGTGATACATCAGAGGCAATTTCGAGCTCCTACAAAGTGAAAAAAGATGTGTATATTTTTTTAAATGTTTGCTTAAGCTTGGTTTGAAAGATTATTTTGAAGGAATTCAAAGGGCATAGTGAAGCATTATTATCAATAATTGATGCCCCGAAGAAAGAAAATGGAAACACCTAGTAGGCGACCTGAAAGATCTAGCATGACTCATGAAGAAGAGGAAGAAATGCAACATGATATATCAAAATTACGAGACCAAGTGCAACAAGTGTCACTTGCACAAAAAGGAACATAATCTAAGATGGATTTTTTAAAGAAAGGTGTAGAAGCTAAGATGAATGACATGGAAGCTAAGATGGATGATTTGAAGATAGATTTGAAGACAAACATGGAAGAAT
>APFE030001931.1:0-10691 GCA_000404065.3 Pinus taeda | reverse complement strand
ATGTTTTACTGGATGTTTTTTAGTAGTGCGTCTATAATACCAGAAATGCACCAGTGCATTATATAATCACACGCACCAGTGTTGAACAACATATGGTGCACTGTGACAGAGTTTTTTATATAAAAATAACGTAACAATGCACTAAGTACATAATGCCTACCAGTGCGTATAATACTTGATAACACTGGAAAGGGTTTGATTTTAAATAATGTCGATCGTAAAATTCATTTTTCCCTATCCAGTGCTATACTCTCACTATGCCCTAATGCTAAACAAGTACATGAATGCCCTAATTTTTAACCAACATAGAGCACCAATGCTTAATAATGAGTGGTGCATCGTTGCATGGTTATTTTTATAAAATTAAAAAACAACAATGTGCTATCTGTATAAAGCACACGCGATCCTATACCACTTGATAGCACTTGACAAAGATTAAATTTACCAGAGGAAAGTCCTAAGAATAGATAATCATGTATGGTGTAAGAAAAGATGTCGTACAATGTATCCCTTCCCATAATTCCTTCAATTCATATTCCAATGGATGTAAGTAGACATCCATATTATTCACTTGTCTTCTACCAGGAACTATGAGAGCCAACATAAGATGTTCATTCTCACGGAAAACCATGGTGAGATATTGTTATTGATCACTAGAGTTGGTGTTTTGGAGGGAATATGAGTTGACATCATCCATGGCTATGCTAAGCCATAGAATTCGTAGTTGATCCTTGAACTTTTTGATCCATGTATCCTCTATATGCTTCATGTATATTGAATCTATTGGGATTTACATAACTCCCAACTCACTTCTATGTGAGGAATGCCATCCTTGCAACATAGCTAATTCTTTGCAACGAAAGAGTGTTTGAATGGTTGGGATTATATGTATGTGCCTCGATATATTATGAGGAGGACCATGTGATTTTCCCTTTTTATTTAATTATGGTACCTGTCATGTCCACATTTTAGACATATTTCTTTGTCTGCATATTCTCCTCTATATAGAATACAATCATTTAGACATGCATGATATCATATGTACTCAACACCCAACTTTTCAACAACTGCTTTGCGTCTTTGCAACTACTAGGCAAGACATTATCACTTAGAAAAACCTCAACACCCAACATTTTTAACAACTGCTTTGTGTCTTTGCAACTACCAGGAAAGACATTATCACTAAGAAAACCTTATCTTTGAATAACCTAAAATTGGTGGGAAATATAAATGTACCACGTCAAAATTTAACGTTCACAGAATTAACCATTTTTAATGTTGATTGTCTGACAAGATTTGATCTCAAAATATAAGTGACTTGATCATGGTCAATTACCTTAATATCAATGAGAAACATGCATTTGACATGTCAAAATTTGTTTTCAAGTTGTACAGTAATATCACCAGCTAGGTGGACTTTGATTGTTTGCTAGGTCCAAAGAAAGTGATGGTTGAAGCATATTTTAGGCTTTCGAATGACATATCACTGATATGATCATAATCCCTTACCTCACTGTTCTATAATTCATCTAACAACATTGCCTCCATGGCGGTTGTATCCCGTAAGTAATCATCCATACTTATAACCTCTATTTGATTGCTTCCATTGCCAACTTGTGATGAAGACCTACTATTGTTGTAGTCATTCCTAACCGGTGAACCTGGACGTAGTGGGAATTGAATCGCTGGTTGATTCAACCATTATTTGTATGCTTCCTCTCCGATTTTTTCTCTTAATGTAGCCTTCTCTCGATTTGACATTGTAGTGGGGTGCTCTAGAAGATGGTAGGTGGGTCTCTCATCATCACCATAATTTTAATTTCAAAAAATATTGAACACCTGTACATCAATGATATTAGTAAACACAATGTAAGTGTTTTGTTGAAATTGCATTATACTGAACAATTATTACAATCGTTGACCGATGATTGTGGCTGGAAGATGCCATGTTCCAATTGGCAGGGTGAAGCGACTGTCCATTTTCATCTACCAACTACTTGCGGTATGCTGCTAATGATAAGAGCTTACGATGTTCTTAAAAATGGGGAATATTTTCTGCATCTCAGCTCGATTCTGAATCAGGATCCTTCAAATTTGGATGCATTTTTATTCAAATTGACATGGATAAAAAATTCAATAAGATAATCGAAATATAAATAAAGTTGAACTTATTAAAGATGGAAAGGGAGAACTCCACGAAGGACTTTGAGAAATATACAACGAGATGGAATCTGAATAATTGACCATTCGATATTCTAAAATCTTCTCCCTGCATTTGAGCAAAACAAACAATAAATTTGTGTATACATACCTGAAAATAATTTCAAGAACCATATAACCACAATCTGAATTTCAATATAGTTTTCAAACCATTTTTCAAGAATAAGGTAGCTTTAACCGAAAATGTATATTGTGAACTACTGTAACACATGTCGATACATCTTAAAAGATAATTTGAGATGAATATTCCATTTTATGTGAAAATAAAAATTTGGATAACTTTTAAAGCACATCGATGCTCTTGTGAACTTCAACGCACCGATGCATTCAATAATAAAAACACCAATGCGTTAACATAATAACCACATTGGTTTCTAGGATTTCTAAATTAAAAAATAAATTCCATCATGTGGTGCTCTTCTAACACTAATCACACTGATGTCTTTCTATAAAAACTGCCGGTGCATTAAAATAATAACTACACTGGTTTCTGGGATTTCAAAAATAAGAAAGGAATTCTATCATATCAGTGCTCTTGTAAAACTCATCATACCAATGTGTTTCACTAAAACCCACACCGAGGCATTAAAATAATAATGACACTGGTTTTCGAGATTTCGAAAATAAAGAAAAAAATTCTATCATACCTATGCGTTATAAAAATTTAATGCACTGATAATTTATCTTAATTGGTGCACGCTACACAAAAACACATCGGTGCATTTCCCTCTAAAACACACTAATGTTCAGAAAAAGTGAAACAAAAAAATAACAAAACAAAAGTCGTGCATTTGTTTTTTTCAAATTGAAAAATGAGTAGTAAATGATTTTTCGAAATCTAATTTCATAAAATATTTTAAATAACAAGAAGTTACTCGTCATTTCATTATTTTTCCCAAAATTTCAAGGGAGATATTTGTAAGAGATACAAACTCAGAGAACTATGAAGCAACAAAATAACTTTGGAACAACAAAACTATTCAGAAGATTAAAAGTGGAAATGTATGGTGATTCACTCAAAACCCTCCATAGTAAAATTTTAAAATTTTATTTTTGATTTTACTAATAATTTTATTTTTCCAAATTATATTAGATTTAATTAAAAGAGAGATTTGCAAGAGAGACATATTGGGTGAACTATGGAGCAACAAAATACTTTGGAACAATATCTCAACTATTTAGAAAATTATAATTTGAAAGGTATGGTGATTCATTCAAACGCCTGCATAGTAAAAAAGTTAAATTTTAGAGTTTATTTTATTAAAAACAAACTTTACAATTTATCTTAGATTTAGTTAAAATTTAGAAATAATAAAAACCCTTCATAGTAAACATTTTACTATTGATTTTACTAATAGTTTTTTTTAGAATCATTGTTCTTATCTAGATTTAATTAAAATTCAGAAAAGAACAAAAAAATTCAATACTTACCTTAAACCCTTACTTATTCTTGCTTATGTGACTGCAAAATTTCACCTTAGGGTTTAACTCCCTCTACAACTTCATAGTTAGGGATTTTATTTTAGGGTCTTTTAGATTTAAGGGGTTTGTGTATTACTATGTATAAGGTGTTTCACATGTAAATCATGGGTACCATTTATTAAATATGATCCAATCCCTATCAGTCTTGTTCGTTTTCTTTAAACAAATTACAGTTACTGGTGCATTAAGTTTTAAAAAATGCACTGGTGCTTCATGTTTGGTATAATGCACGGGGGCACCTATGACAAATAGCACCATTAAGTCAAAAAACATGTTTTATTTATTTATTTTCATTTAAAAAAAATCAATTTTCGTTGTCGGCGCTCGATAATTAAACACCCGATTCGTTTAGTAAAGTATAACACGCTCGTGCCCCATGCTATATATAACACATCAGAATGCCTATGATAAATAGCATTGTTAAGTCAAAAAACATGTGTTTACTTTTTTGTTTCCATTTTGTACTGTGATAGAGGTGCTTTTATCGTTACATATGGCACCATCATAATTTGAAGTTTTTTTTTTAAATAATTTTCGTTGTTGATGCTTAATAATTAAATCTCGATGTCCTAACTAAATTAAATGCACTAGTGTGTTTTGTTCATATAAGCGCACCCGTTTGTAGAGCTCTTTTGATTGAAAATTTATGTGATTTATTTATAAATATATAAATTAATGGCTTCTGTATTTAATGACACAGGTTTTATATTCATAAAAAAATGTCTCAAAAGTTGTCAAGTGGAAAAAACAAAAATCGACATAATGATAACACATCCAAAAAAGAATAAGATGCAAGTTCTATGTAATTTTTTTACAAAATTAATATGCTTGAACTATATGTAAGCTTAACTAATATGTATTGGTTTATGTGTGTCATGCAGAGCCACAAAATGAGGAAGCTCGGTAAGTTTGTTTATGATCTAAATGTAGAATAACATAAAAGTATGATGGAAAAATTGCAGAAGGATGAATGAGGTGAATGAAAAAATATTATTCAATATGAGTCTTTTTTCTTTGAATGTTCATTTAATAATATACTTAAGAATATTAGTTAACATATTTAAAAAAATCTATTAATTCACATATGTTTAATGTTCTATAGGAACTGAGAATAAAGGAAAATCATTTCGTTCTACGAATTTTTTTATAGAACATGTAAATGATGATGAATTGGTACTTAGCTCATCTAGAGTGGTGTTGGAGGTTAATGAAAGAGCATAGATTTTTTATAGAACTATGAGGGATATAGTGGAATGAACGTATAAACATACTTTCTACTTACAATGCAAAAATCAATTCAATGATTCCAAGAAGCACGCTATATTAAAACTATAGAAAGCATTTCCAGACCAATGGTCAATTAGACCTATCAGGCTTGCAATAGCAAAAATATACAACAAAAAAGACCATTCAAAAAGTAATATTCCTAATTAGAATCCTTTTCTAGAATTATATCTATATGTTACTACAAAACATTCATTTTTTTAATAACGATTTTGTTATATTTAATTTTCATATATCAATATAAAAATAGTTTATTACTTTTGCAAGAAGAGTATGAAAATGCTAGAGGTTCAATGAGATGATATCTGAAACATGCCAGTAGGAATGTCCAAAAAAGTTTACAAGGAGATGGTCAAAGAAATGGACATAATTGCATCACAGGAGGAGCCATCTCAATAACAACGTGCTTCAAATATATTTAACCATATATTTTTTATATTAGGTACATATAAATAAATAATTTAACATTAAATATTAATTTTCAAAAAATTTCTTGCAGAAAAGAAAACAAAAAGAAACTCATTCAACACATAAAACAAGACAACAAGGAAGAAAATGGTTCATATCAAAGTTTTTGAATAACTGATAATATTTCCTTATAAGAACTCAATATTTCATTTTTGTATATTTTAAGTTGTTTTACAACAACCATCCTTGAATATCTTCAAATAGATGCTAACATACAAGGAAGAGTCATCAGAAGAATTGATTGACATTGGGTTAAATATGGGTTTTGAGTATATGTTCGCATATCAAAAATTAATTGTGGATTTTGTAAGTATCTATGTTGTTTTACTTCTTTGAGTTTATAATTAATGGAACGAAAAAATCCTTTATATTAAATCTATGATTTATAATGAGGTATAAACCTTGTAGCAAACAAAGTAATTACGCCGACATAATAGTTGTTGCAACACGGAATCATACTTGGTTTTGAAACTGTGTATTCATGAGTCACTTCTTGCTATTGTACATTGTTATTCGATTTGCATTGATGTATATTATTTATTTCAATTTTCATTATTTTCACCAATGTAGATACACTGATTACACAATGTTTTTATGTTTGTAGATGGAACAAGAAGAAGACCAAAACATCGATGCAATCAACAAAACATCTGTCGAAATAACCCAAGTCATAGAAGTAGCTCGAGGACTACTGATAGCAGTTCTAGTGAAGAATGATGGTCTTTTTGGGTATCAATGCAAGTTGTATCTTTTGAAATAATTCTCTGTGAAAATTAGACATTTTGTTTAAGGTAATGGACATAGTGTCCCAATTGAAATATGAGGGATTACCAATAACTATCCCATTTTAATTTATTCTATTGCATTGTCCAATGTCATTGTGAAAAATTACACCACTGATTAAATATATGGATGATTAAATATTATAATGAAGAGATGCAAACTCTGATGATATAATAAATTAATCTAAACATCATATACAAATGCACTAATAAAAAATAATTTATATGAATATTGTTATAATATATATGTCGATTTTTTCGATGAGTAATGGATTTAAAAAATCACAATAATGTATTGTCCCGGGTCAATGTTTCTAAAAAAGAGAAAATGGTTACCAGGACATCGTATATTAATGCACACGTCTCCGAATATGAATTGTTTTTCAATGATATTTATAATAATAAAAATTGTATCGTGTATAAAAAATTATATAATTAAAAAATATCTTGGTGCGTCTCTAAAAAGATAGGCACCGGTGCGTTATACTATGTAAAAGCACTGGTTGGGAAAGGATTTTTTTCATGGCTCGACGCCTTTCCTAAACATTACAACGCTTGGATGTTCGAAAACAAATGAGCATCGAGGCATTATACTCTTAAAGCACTGGCATTGTTTGCATTTAACGCCCCAGTGCATTATAATTCTTAAAGCACTGGTGCTTTCATAGCACCAACGCCCCGCTCCTCCAAAATAATTTTTCCACCCTTGGTACATTATTCAAATTAACAACACCAGTTCTTTTATATTAGTATCACATAGGTGCGTTTGTATAGTACATAAGCAGTGATATTGTAAATTTAAATAAAATCACAGGGTCTACAATGGTTTTTTCTTGCAGTGGTGTGGTTCTTGAAAGATACTTTTTGGCGCATTTGTTTAATACATAAGTGCGAAAATTTCACAAACTAAAATCCTTTTGCAGGAACTGGTATTATTTCTTCTAACCGATAAATTAATTATTCAATTTATTGCTACGAGAACATCGAAATAAACACACTACAACCTTCACAATTAAAACCGTGGAAAATAAATAGCGTTGGAACTAAAAGATACTAGCACACAAACATAAAAATAATATCGTTATTTTTGGAAAATATTCCTTAGAAAAACCCAACATGGGAAAACTAGTGCAATAGATGAGGGATTATTTTATTACGCAGTAGTGAAATCTAAGTACAATCTATGGATGCCAAACTAGGAATCCAAACAACAATAATATCTGGCCAAAATTATCAAAGGGAATTACCCTTTTTTCGCAAGAAATCTTGGCACAACTACCCTTCAAAAAATTAGTCATCCAATGCCTAGCATGAGCCCTTCTGCATTGTCTCCGACATGTGTGTCTTGAATCTACCTCTGATGAAGTTGTTTTGTCTGCCTTTGCTAAAGAAATCATCTCTTCAGCACTTTGGACCCTCTTCTCGACCTTTGGAACTGAGAATGGAATTCTCTCTAGAAAAATTGAGTTGCTTATGAAGCAAATGCGTAGTACTCTACGCTGCCTCACTGGGAATAACTTGGCCTCCTTGCAGTTTCCACATCAGATTTGAAACAAATCCTCTTGATCACTGCCTCTGCACCTCATTGACTGTATTTTGATCTCTAGCTCTTTGAAAATTACTGCTTCTCTCTGGAAATTGATCTACCAAGAAAATTGAACTACATAAGTATCTTCTCCAAGTGATCATCAAATTCCTCTTATAATTCACTCTTAGATCTCTGACAAACAAGATTAAAACTTAATCAATGGCTTGGATCATCTTGGAATAGATCCGTGTGAGTTTCTAGACGATTCTCACATTGACATAATTAATACTAATTAATTAACCAATTTTCCTAAGTTTAGACTTAGGAAACATTAAAAAATTAGTTAATAATCTAATTAAGTCATTTCAAGGTGGAAATTCTAGAAATGATTTCTAGGTCTTGGAGATCTCGTTTATTTTAGCCTCTCCACCAAATTTTATTGCTATAACACATTTGATTCTATAAAAATTAACACTCCATCTTAGTGAGGAATGTGTTATAGTGCTGCACACTCTACCACAACGCTTTATCTTTGTATCATCTATGTTATGATGTTGATGTCTAGCAGTTTCTTCCCAACAAATATTGCACAACTCTGATGTTGCATCTGTGTTGTTGCTGACACTACCATATGTTTGCCAACACTGCATCTGCGCAACAAATCCCTCTCATTTGTTGTTGTTGCAACTACAACATCTGCAATTGAAAATCAACCAAAATATTGAATCAATTGTGTTCAGTGTTATGCATCTGTCTCCCAAGTCTCTAGCTGCTACTAACATCTGCATTGTCACTGAAGAATCTGCGTTGCTACTATATTTGCACTAAGCCACCTGCTTTGTTGTCAACACTACACTGCGCTCCTCAATATCTAACTATTACTAGTTTGCAATTGTCACTCTAGTACTGGTTGCATCAAATGCCATCGATCCATCCTGCTACATACTATGGGACCTTGTAGCAAGGTATTGATCCATGAGGTTGAATCCTCAAGATCCCTTCCCAATATTTGTAGTTCTTTGGGACTACAGTACCAAATCTCCCCACCTCACTCCTGGAGGTATATCTATGAACAACGTGAAGTCTTCCTCCAACCTCGAGGTAAAATTAAAGATCTTGGCTAATGGTGCTCGTTGGTCCTGCTTCTCCGACTTATCCTTCTTCCTGAGAGGACACTATGTGTTGTAGTGACCGACCTCGCCACACCTGAAATACTTGACCTTTGATGAGTATTTCTTCCTTCTATGTTCCCCCTGCCCCTAACTGGGACCCTTTGATGTGAGGGACACAATATTTGTGAAGTTAGAATCATCTTATTTTTAATAAAATATTTGGTTGAATATAAATGTGTCACGGTTTTAATGATCTATGAATATATTTTTTCCACTTAGTTGAATTTAAAATGAGTTTCACTATGTTTTGGTATTTCTAGTGATTTGATTATTTTAATTATAATTTGGAGATACAATTTTCAATGAAGAATTTAAATGCATAAATGAATTTAGTATCTCAAAAAATAAAGCATTAAAATTGTATAGAATGAATAACTCAAATATGAAATTCTAACAATTTCTAGCCGCAAAAATTAATAAAAAAGTATATTAGGAAAAAAACAAACGAAACATTTAGACTATGTTATACGAATAAATAGGTGGAGTCTAGACCCTCTACCTTTTGGTCATTTTCACCAAGGAATCTTCTATCACGAGAAGAACTTGTGATCTACTATCTCCACGGGGAGCAATAAACACCTAACTATAAAGAAGTGAACACTCTATATTCTTGAAATGTTTTGATTTTTGCCGAATTTTCATTAAAAGTAAATCCTATAATTTTACTGACGTCATAATTTTTCATTTCTAAATTAAAGCGTATTATAACTATATTTAATATATAATATTTTTCATTTCAGTATGTCAAATCTACAATTTACACAATTTATTATTTTAAATTTTAAATAAAATTAAGTAATGAAATAAACAAATTCTAAACATTGTACTTTCCTATATAAAATTTTTTTAATTAAAAATTAATATCTTAAATTAATTAAAAATAAATACGTTATAGATTTAAACTAGTTTTTTGACTATATATGTATTTAGCAACTTGAAAAATCCATAAGGCACTTCAATTGTGCAAGAGTTACTTATCAAATTTGTGATTTCAATAAATTCCTGTCAAATTTTAGAGAAATTACACCAGAAAAACCCACTAAAAATCATCCGAAAAATTGTACCAAAAACAACTCTTATCTCTTTATGAGAAATTTTGATACGATGTGATATAATATGGTGGTCATTATTTAATACATAGAGAGAACCATGTAGCTGTTACTTATCCTTTAGAATCCTTGGATAGTTTTTTTTATGAGATACACTTCGCTGATTCATACTTAATATAGTGAATAATGCCGCCGCTATCTTATAGTTCTCCCTTCAAAGAAAATCAACGATGGGACAGATTTAATAACATATTTATATGTAACTATTTAGCGTAGTTTTTCAGAAGTGCTAGACTTCTAAACAAACCCATAGCACAATAAAATAAATAACATTTCAGTCACATCCGTGGTGTAATTTATAGTTACCAAGTTTCACTGTATTTGCCAAAAAGTAAATTTATAGTTACTCAGTTTGGCCAAAAAGAAATTAAAAAAATTACAACTAATAATATTTTATCATTAGAAAAATACGCCTTTTAGAAATGGGTAAGTTTCTTTATAAAACATCGTAAAGATATAAAAAGTTATATATTAAAAAATTGTAAAATTTTAAGATATTTTTTTTCACTTTTATAATTTTTTTTGGATGATAGTGAGTTTTTATAGCAGCGACAAGTATTTTTAAAATTTTTTCTTTAGCTTTGTTTTGGAGCTTTTCTACCAATAATTTTTAGCAGCATGTTTTGCACTATCAAGTGCACAAGTT
>APFE030001930.1:0-19207 GCA_000404065.3 Pinus taeda | reverse complement strand
TTCCATTTTAATTTATTACTTCCATTGTAATTTATTTATTTTTATTTCAATACTTATAATTCATTAATTGCGCCAAGAAACCCTCTCTATACCAGATGTTGTAATGTCGTGTATTGTAAATATTTGAGTGATTCCAAATAAAATAAAATAAAAATAATCTTATGTTAAAATCAAAATTCTATATAAGAATTATTATTATGTGCTCTGCAATCTAGGTTTTGTCAAAGTTGATTCGACAGTCTACAGAATCTATATGGGTTGGCTTTGGTTGGTTGGCCAACTCACACCATGTCTCTAATCCACCAATCGGGCTTTCGTTTTGTTGTTGAGGGGTGAAACCTCAATGAGCAGCCCCTCGCTTGGGCGGGGGTCTTCCTCCTTCTGAGATCTAGTCAATCATATGTCATTCGTCCAAACAAGCCAACTTGAGCCACGTGATTCTGCTTGGGTAGCAACAGAAATTTCAGTCATGGGGGTACAATGGCAAGCTCATGGCCAAAATTGTTGCCTCTTGAAATAAAAAAAAACTCCAAGTTCGTGATCCCTAATAATCATTTGGAGAAATCACAACAATACATGAAAGATTACGCCCTGATTAAGTTCTTTGGTATTTGGCCCTAAGAACATGATATTCTTTAGTGTATCCAAAATAAATGGGCCCCACAAGTCAGATCAATTTTTGTCTATGAATCAAGAGATTTTTTTCTGTGGATTTTGAAGATCTTGAAGAGAGGAAACATATTTTTGTGAATGGACCTTGTTCCGTAAACAATGTGCGAGTTTTTTTTCAATACTGGGAGGAGTACGACAATCCGGACAAAGAAGAGTTCCAGACAACTCCAATCTAGGTAATGGTTATTCTCACTCCCAAGAAATTTCTGGGAACCTGATATCTTGGAAGGGATCTAGAATGCGATTGGACAAAATGTGAAAGTCTTAGAGATAACAAATAGACAAAGGCATGCAACCTATGGCCGCATATGTGTTCAGATGAACATCGCCCAACCACTCCCAAAATCGATCGATCTCGTCTATCATGACTCCATTTGGATGCAACCATTAAATTACGAGCATTCACCTTTCAAATGTCGTCACTACCATGAATATAGTCACTTCTTCTGTGACAACCCTCTCACCATAAATGAGGAAGCCCAACATGCAACTCAAGAGTGAGATGATGAGGGCTTTCAACAAGGTGGAGGAAGGCGAAATTGTCAACCCCAGACGCAAATGGTGCCCCCAAATTTTTGTCCAAACCTGTTGACGTTGAGATCTGCTCCAACGGAGGTGGTCAAACTCCTCCTAAAGGGGATGAAAAACTTTTCGTAATCCTGGACCATGGATTTGTTGCTTGTAGACCAAGAAAAGGTAGAAACCCACTCTCAAAGACCACTTGAGGCAATGGAAGCTAATAAAAAAACCCCACACAATATGGTCAAAGATGAACCCAAGCGAAAAATGTTGGAAATTGTAGAGGAATATCAGAGACTAAAGGAGATTCTTAATTAAATGAGTAAAGTCCTAGAGGTGGAGGAAAAATATAATAGACTTAGGCCGAAGGAAAGAAAAATGTTTGAAATATTCAATGTTTGGGTCAAATAAAACATTAAAGACATCCTAGTGAACCAACTTACAGACTTAGGGAACATCTTCAACCAATGTAGTGTCAAATCAGCAAAACAGGATGTAGATCCCAAACCTTCTCGCTCGAGAAAGCCAGAGGTATGTTGGCTATCGCACTCTGAGATCCAGGCATTTTAGAGAAAAGAAAAAAGGTTTGAAAGATTACAAAGGAAGTCACGAAGGAAGCGGGTGAATTTCTACTCAATATAGAACAAATGGTATAATTTATGAATTACTTCCAAAGATCCGTACCTCCCCTCTCAATGAAATTTGTCTATTGGAACATTCAAGGCATAAATAGAAAAGGGAAGATCCACTCTTTGAAAGAATAAATGATCAAAGTTAAAGCATATATTGTTTTATTACAGGAAACCAAAATGACAATAGATAAAATACTAGAGGAAAGCTAGCAATATTGGAAGCTCATTGAAGTACTGATGATTGATTCCACTAGAATGGCTAGGGGCATAACAATGCTTTGGAATTCCAATCAAGTAATCTTCAAGGATTGAATTGGTAGTTACTACACCCTTTCAGGAACCTTCCAGCCTATTGGATGAGATGTCTGGTCTAGTTTAACAGTGGTATATGGGGCATCCACCCCTCAAGGTAAGGAGCTCTTTCTCATGGACATTCATGCCCTCTACTCCAATATTGTTTCTTCATATTGGATCATAGGGGGAGACTTTATTTTGATCCAAATTTTGGATGAAAAATGTGGAGGGGTCAGACGGCTCTACCCTAGTTCCAAGACCTTCAATGAGTTGATCGAGGAGATTCACTTGGTGGATTTCAGCACAATGATGGGGCTACATACCTGAAACAACATGAGAATTGGACAACACCAAGTGGCTTGCTGGCTAGATCGATTTCTCTTGTCAAAAGAATTGATCTTAAAGGACCCTTTAATCAAAGGATTAATTATGATCCAAGTGGATATTGGTGGCAACCTATCTATTCCACCTAGACCCACTAGTCAGTTTTATTTGTTTCCTTGTTTATTTAAGCATATACTATTTTTAGCAGTTTTTTGGGTCCTGAACTTCCAGAGCAATTTTGACCCCCCAAAACAACGTTTTTTATGGGGTCCCGCTTGCGGCCCATAGTTATAGGTAAGGTCCTACGACAAAACTTATAGTACTTGTGGAGAACTTTCCATAAAGGTATTTCCCACACCAAACAAAGATAATATGACCAAGTTACGACCCTAGGAAGTTCGCTGCCCAACTAACCCCAATGGGGCCCATAAACTCTTCATGTTACATCTCCTGGGGTTAGGGCTTTCGTTGTTTAGGGTTTTCTCATGATTTTCAATAATAAATAGGCCTTAAGCCTCATTGTAACACAATTCAATTGGCATGTATCTGTCACATCTCTTCTCAAAGATAAGTTACCATCGCCCGAGTTATCTTATTTCAATTCTGTTTGTAACTATAGTTCAATATTTTTCTATTAATGAAATGAAGTGTTTTTCTGCTGCATCTCTATATTTATGATTATCTATGTAAGTTGTTGCTTTCCTATTTAAGTTCAGATCAATAGTGTCAGAGCGGTCTTCTCTTTCATTGTTTTTCTTTGTATGTCCCCAATGAGGTCAGGTTATAAGGAGTTAGGGCTCAATGTAGTTGAATCGTTGTAAGATGAGCCTCACAAAACCTGAAAACCTCCCATGGTGGAAGAAAAGAAAGATGAGGGGGTAGGAGATCCTTTCAAAATTTTGCTCGAGGAAGCCCTCGAGTGATAGAGGGATGCGATGATGGACAACTTTGCCCAGATCCTTCGACAGCTACCCATAGGAGACGCATCTTCATCCAACAACCACTTTGGAGGCACCACTCCTTTTAAGGTACAAGTTAAGTTTTATATTCCCATATTTGAAGGATGTCATAGATAAATGGTTAAATCTGTTGGGAGGATATTTTTTAGTTCATGAATTTTCTAATCAGGAAAAGATTACTTTTGCACTTCTCAAAGTCACCCCACACATCAAGCACTTGTGGGAAACCTATTGTGAACGAAAGGACGATAGTGAACCCTTACTGTTTTCAGCCACACCCACTTTGGATTCTTTCTGAGACACTATCAAGGAACAATATTACCATGTTGGGAGCTATGGAGGTAAATACATAAAGTGGACCTCACTATGACAAGGAAGGGACCAAGATGTGTCGGAGTTCACAAATATTTTCCATACTGTTTGCACGAAGCTAGGTATCAAGGATACTGAGAGACACTTGGTGCTCAAGTACCGGGGATATCTACACAAGTACATATATGATGAGACAGAGTTCTTAAACATTTCCTTGCTTGGCACGGCGTATCAGTTGCTGTCAAGATTAAGAAGAAGTTTAAACAGAAGAAGTGGGACTTTGGATATGTGAATCTAAAGCAAGGAAAAGGCATCCCTAAACCACCAAACAAAGGACCAAGCCAAGGCGGGGCTACCCAGGACAACCTACTGAAGCCGCAAGAAAAGAACAACACCATGAAGACAGAGAAGGACATAGAAAAATGGTGTGAGTTCCATAAGAGCTCCACTCACAATACAAGTGAGTGTTGGGCCAAGCAGTCACCAGTGACTGAGATGAAGGCTTCTGAATCCAACGCATGTTTCGGCTCTGAATTAGAACTCGATAAGGGAACTGACAAAGAGAAGCCACCACCAAGATCCATATGATTGAGCCTGAAGATCCAGAGGAAGGGGAACACCTCTTCCAATCATAGATCTGGGTGAAGGTTCCTCCACTACAATTCATTGTCGATAGCGAGAGCCAAATGAACCTCATTTCCATATAGGTAATGAAGCAGTTGGGCCTAAAGATTACAACACATCCACAACTGTACACCATCGAGTGGCTTCACCAAGGATGAGATCTTCACATTATCCTACAATGTTGCCTTCGCTACAGCATCAAGCCTTTCATAGATGAGGTATTGTGTGACGTTTCTTCTCTTGAAGTTTGTGATGTAATTTTAGGACAACCATACTTGTGGAAGCGAAATGTTGTATATGAGTGTAGACCTTGCTATGTTATTACTACTTTGGCCAATAAGTTGTACAGGATACTAGAGGTAGCCCCGTCTATTGCCATCTCTTTGATTACTACAAATAAATATGGTAAGATCATTTCCCAGGCCAAGAAATTTGTTTTCCTTATGATTTTCCCTCAGGGAAAGAAGAAGGTTGTGGCCATGACTTCCAGGCAGGGCTCCTGTGCATAACAATAGTAGATGGACAAGGTCATAGAGGAGTACAAGGATATTTTTGCCTCACCTACAGGGGTACCTCTACACTGTTAGGTCAAGCACTCCATCGATTTCACTCCAGGCGTGTCGCTGCCCAATGGACCAATATATCAGTGCTCTATTATGTAGAATGATGAGATCAAGAGGAAAATTCATGAAATATTGTAGAAAGGGCACATCAGGCCAAGCTCATGACCCTGTGAGAGCCCAATTGTATTGGTACAAAAGAAGGATGGGACATGGAGACTCTGTTATCAGTGTTAGAAATGGTGAAGATGTACATGGATTATGTTTTCTGTCATACAAGGAGATGTGCCCTCTACATGAGTGCCAAAGTCTCTCCACGAGACGTTCTACTACAAGAACTATCACTCACAATAGACCTCCTATCAACATGACATAAACTTACACATGGTGACAATGAGTATCCCACCATCATGGAAATAAAAGGATCTCAACCAAAACACCCATGGTGACAATGAGTATCCCGCAATCATGGAAACAAAGGGATCTCCATCAAAACATACATAATGATCCATGATGAATACATTTCAAATGAAATAGATACAAAGATTCTGCATCATACATCAAGCAGGAATCAAACCAACATAGTACATCTCACAACAAATGATCAAATAATTACATGAAAACAACACTTCATATACCTCAACTTTGATACTAACTGAATAATGGAATACTCAGCTGCTAGATCTAAATGCACCATCGAAATCATGGCATTGAATAGCCTAAGATCGACTGTCCACACTTTGAAATTTGACACCGTAAATCGAATCTAGAAAATGCTTGAATCATAGAAGGCTTGGCTGCAAAAATGGACTGCACCACTGAATTTTTGTCACCTAGAGGTGTAAAATCGATTTTCCATTTTCGGAATTCTGACACTAGAAAAATCTGGGCTTGTAGGAATATTTTAGATTCCCTCATGATTCTTCAAAGATTCCCTCCTTTGGGTTGACTAGAGATTTGTAACTCAAATAAAAAAATTGATCTCGCCCTTGAGATCCTTGCAAAATTTTGAGAAGAATTAGTATAAATTTCGCTGCATTCTAGATCTGGGAAATTTAGCGTCCAAAGACTATGGAAAATTCCCTCAAGATTCTTGAAGATTCTCCTTCGCTGGAAATCTGTAAATTTGCTAATCAAAAGGTGAATCTGACCTCACTATTACATTCTCTATGAAAATCTGAGAAAAATGATTGTAAACATGATTACATTTTGACAAAATGAATTTTTATCTCCCCATGGAATCTCAAAAATTCCTCACATCATCAAAAGATTCCTGTCTTGAAATTCATGCCACATGGTTCCACCTTTGTGGATTGTATCATGGTTCCACCTAGACATGATTCTGCTTGGCTCTGCAAAACATGGTTCTGTTCCTCTATTTGGCGTTTATGTCCTTCGTCGAATGAGAAAAAAGGAATGATTTATATATTTTTTCTTGGGCATTGATATCAATGAAAACATTGCCACACTTTTGTTAGGTGGATGAACCAAAGGTGGGAGGTTGGGGGATCAAATCCCAACCCCTGCCAAAATACACCGTGTTTGTTTCAATTTTGGGCATGGTTTTTTTTGTTTGCAACCAACACTAAATTTTGGTAACCGTGTTGTGAGGGCAGTTACATATTGGTGTTGGAGTGATAACTGTTAAATATTTTGGGCACGAGTTGTGTATTATAGTGAGACACGTGGGGCCGCCCGGTGGGGGCTTGCCCATGTGGGCTGGGCGGGTTCAATCCCTGTCGGCTCCACATTTAATATCATATGTGAATAAGGTGGTTGGGTGTGGGCCGGGTCCACCGGTGGTGGCCCACCCACCCCATATAATTACTTGTTTGTTATGCGGTTATGGGTTGGAGGGTCAGCGGGGTCATGGCCGCCGCCCTATTTTTAATACAAAATTTTGATATATGGCTTTAGGTTTCGGTGGAGGTGGCAAGGGTCATGGCCCACCACTTGTTTTTATATAATATATAATATATATATAATATATATATATATTATATATATATATATATATATATATATATATATATAATTTTTTTTTTTTAATTTTTTTTTTTATTATTAAACATAGGCCAGTTCTTCAATTTTGTCTAATATAATGGATATTAGACAAATTAAAGAGGCAACAATTCCACCTGCTCTCGGGTGCCAGATTCCATGTCCATGACTCAGACAATTTGTAGGACACTTAAACCAGGCCTATAACCCAACTTTGACCAAAACTTTGACTGGCTCTATCTCCTCCAAATGAGCTCGGATTTGAGTGTCATTCACATAGTTGGAATCAAGGCAATGAGCACTTCGATCTAGTGCTAGTTTGAGAGTGATTTGACCACTTTGAATTTTGACCCTTTCTGAGTCTTCTGGGACTTTTGGATGTGTCTGGAGCCATCTGAATCATTAATGTCGATGTAGGATCTTCAACTCCTCTTTTGACCTCTATAGTGGTTACACCTTCATTGAGTGGGAAATATGCACCACCCCTATTCGATTGCATGGGGGGCAACCACCTCCTCCATTGAGTGGGAAATATGTACCACTCCATATCCCACCACCTAGGGGGAAACCACCTCGTCCATATGTACCTCCTAGCTCTGGTGGAACTTATGTGAGTGGATCTCAAACTCACTCATAGGAGCAAATCAAACTTTTGGTGGTATTCGTTATCCTAATGGATATTCCATTCCATCTGGATCTGGTCAAGTTCCTTATCAGTTGCCTCTTTCGGCTGAAATACCTTACCAATAGCCATACCCTCCTTATGGTTCATAGCAACCTAAAAATCCACCTCTTAATCAATATGCATGATCCCAAATGCAGTCTAGTCCTAATCCCTCATTTGGGTCATCTGGTCAATTTTACTCTCCTTCTGGAACTTATCCTTTAGGAGATGGTAATCCTTTGCAACAAAGCTCATATCAGCAACAAGGAACCTATCAAATTCCACAAAGAACCTATCAACAACAAGGAAATTATGTATAACAAGGACCTTAAGTGCAACAAGGGTCTTCTCAAAAACCATTGTTGTAGTAAGGTCAACAATTGTAGCAATAAGGTAAACCTTTGTATGAACAAGGTTAACCATTGTAGCAATAATGTCGACAACTATATTAGCAAAGTCAACAATTTTATCAGCAAGGTCAATAGTTGCATTAGTAGGGTTAACTATTACACCAACAACCCTATACTCAATACTCCTCATAGGCTGTCTATCCTCCTTATGGTTCTCAACAACCTGTGTCGGGTCAATATCAAACCTATCCTGGTCTAAACCCACCTCTCTGGGGATAGAATAAACCTTCGTATGGTCAAATACCTCCCAGTTGAGGAAATATCAAAATCGCTATGGTCAAAATCTGCCACTATGGGGGAAAAATGAGTACCAACAAGGTTGGAATCCTCAATCTAGATATTATCAAAGGCCTTCTATGGCTTTTAATCCTCAATTTCTATTTTTAGCTACATTGGAGATACCAGACTTGTTGAGACTCACTAACTACCCAATACTCCATTCGCCGTATTTCCCTCCAGTTCCTACCAAAATTCCTAATGTTTGTCTGAAATTCGAATGCGAGTCTCGAGAAGACCCCCAAGCTCATGTCATTACCTACCATTTATGGTGTTATTCCAATTCTTAGATCAATTATTCCATTCGATTGCATCTTTTCCAACACACTCTAACGGGTGTTGTGCGAAGTGGTATATCGAGTTACCTTGAGGTATATTTCAAGATTTCAATACTTTGGCCATGGATTTTATTTCTCACTTCCAACTACTAGTTCAATATGAATCTAGTACCTATCTCCTAACATCTTTGAAACAAATGAATGCTACACACATTTATGATCACATCCATGAATGGAGATGTTGATGTCTTCTTATTAAGTTTGATATTCCTGACGAACTTTTAACCGAATGGTTTACTAAGTCATTCATTAATCAAATCGCTAAAGACATAGATATGGGTTGTTGTGTGACTGAAGAACAAGCCATTACCCATGCTCAATATTTAGATTTGGTATACTCACAATCTGGCATGCTTTATGATCTCTTAACCGATGCTTCATGACCATCAACTGATTCAACATCTTCTAAACTTGCGAAGACACCACCCGTTGATGGTAATTGCATCAATAGCTCAAACTTCTAGTAATGATTCTTCTTCCTCTACGAAGAAAAAATATGTTCTTGCTACCACACCTTCTCCTCTTTCAAATACTCCCAAAAATCTTGGTAAAACCTTTGATGTGAATGATGTCCAATCTACCACAACAGACAAAGCCTTGAAAGGGAAAAATAAGGGTAAAGGTACATCTAAATATGATACCCCTAAACATGTTCCTCCTAAATCATCTTTTGATGATGCATCCAAACACAAGCCAAAATATAGATCATTATACCAAGGATTTTCCCTATTGTGCCGAGGTTAGTTTTTTCTTAAAAGCCACCGTAGGGACAAAAACTGTGTTGAAAGAACCATTTCAATCACAACAGACTCAATTGGTAGATCAACCTCAATCCTCTTCATCTAGAGGCTCTCAAGTTTTTATGAGTGGAACAACACCTGTCATTGTCACTAGATCAAAATATTATCATACTCCTACCAAACCGGTTGTTGAAAATGTTGCCACTGATATGCCTTCTACTTCCACTCTACCTAGTTCTTGTCCTCTTCATATTAAATGACCTCGTAATGATTCCATTTTTTGACCACCTCCCAAAGGTGTTCTTCAAGAAGTCATCGTATAATCTGAATGCGTGAGCTACACAACATTATAATAATGTGGAAGATTTAGCTCAAGCGCCTTTAGTAATGACAGATTTGGAGGTCCTTCAAAATTTTTCATCGCAAATGAAAGCATTACTATTCGTCATAGGAGGGATTGATCCTATAAATTCGAATCTGATTACTTTTGATCTCGAAAACCATGCTCCTCGTCTCTCACATGAACTTTCATTTTTGATACAAGTTATCATAAAAGGGAAGACTATTCATTGGACTATTGTTAACTAGGTTTCTTCTACTTGCATCATGTCCCTTTTGTTTGAAATACTGAGAGAGGGGGTGAATCAGTATTCCTTAGCAATTAGCACTTCTAACTATTTTCAGAGAATTACATAATATTCAATTATTATTAATGTTTATCCAGTAACAACAGTAAAAAATAAAACACAGTAAACAATAAAACGTAGTAGGTACAACAACTTTAGGTGGAAAATCCCCTCTGAGTAAAAAACAATCGAACACTTTTCTAATAAATTCTTTAATCTTCAGCCCCAACTAAAATGAATGTTACAACTTCCTAGAATTCTAGAAATTCATTTTTCTCCAACTCCCACTAGAAGGACACCCCAATGCCCTGGTTTCTTAAGTACTCAAACGAATGGATGCCCCAACATCCTAGACCAACGTACCACCCAGAAGTGTTCACAGGCTCCAACCTATAGGCGACTTCATGCACCTGTTTAGCACCTCCCCGCCACACTATAATTAGCAGAAATGAAACAAGAGTGTGGACTCCTATACCAAGGATAATGATACACAATACAATATAATTTACAATAATTTTATTATACTTGATAAATTACCTAATCACACTATGACCTACAACCTAACCATGACATCATCCAACAAGGACTCCTGTACTTCCTAACAATGCCTCTTCAACTCTAGGTAGATTGACTTTTTACAATAATGACTATTTTACAATTTTACAATGATGATCTTTTATAGTACTGACTCTTGAAAAGAACTAATGGTTCACTTGAGATGACTTCTTGGATCACTTGTAGCTGTTGAGGTACTATTGTTCTTGATTCAAGAAATGGTAGTTTGGCGTTGCATGTCCTTCTAGTATGTGTTCGAGTTGTCCTAAAGTGTCCTGCTTCCTACCCATGAATTAATGAACAAGACCCAAACCAATACACAAACAAAATACTTACATTGTCCTGCAAAAACACATGTAAGAGATGATAATCAAAATTCAAATGCAAACACTAATCATACATACCTTGTTGTAGAAAAATTACCCTTGACTGTTGATGTGTGGTCCTTAGTGGAGCGATCCCTGAATGCATAAATTTTCTTGCCTTCTAGTAGCCCAATTTAATCTATTGTATCTATAAAATTTTAGATCTCCATGGTTGGAAATTCCTTCCTGTGGTAGCCCTCTGAGTCCTCTATCCAACCGCATAGTTCTGATCATGATTGGATTCTTCAAGAAAGAGTTATGCCCAATCTTCCATGATGACTTGATTATAGACTAGTCGAGTAGAGAAAAATTATATGAAGTGCCACGTGTCACTATTTCGACCTTCGGCCTTGAAAACTAAACCCAACAAACTACAATCTGTACTCTTTCTTTCAATATTTTTGAAATTTTAATCCAATGCTCAGAGAGAAAGTTATGATGGTTTTCCCAAGGTCACCTATTTGCCATGGAATTCAGGAGCCTGCAAAATAACCTAACTTCCTTAGATCATATATCTGAAAATATAGAAAACCAAGATCTACAATTCGGTTGCACAGTTCATCATGATTTCGGCTCGAATGGGTTTTAATTTTGGCTTCTGATGCTTTGTAGAAAGAAAATTATAGTGAAGATTCCACAATGTCCTATTTGAAGCAGAAAAATCCTAGAATCCAAGGCTCTAAACTTGCTTCAAAACAGACCTTCAAACTTGATCAATTTTGTTCCGTAACTAGACCTCAATGAAACATTAAAATCCTTACAATAGATCCTGCATTAGAAGCTAATTGGGGCTGAAAATTTACAGAGGTCATCTCACAAGATAGTTCACTGAAAGTGCTACCAAGAGGAGGAAATGAGGGTCACTATTTATAGAAATGTCTTGAGTTGAGAGGGTACTCAACAAGTGAATGATGTAGGGATTTTAGGAGCATAAAATGTTAGTAATTATAGACTATTCAATGACCACAACCAATGATGAGTGTCCTTCCACAACCCAATGGGGTTTTAGCCCAGTAACTGGGGTTACTAACTTGAAACACGAATAACTCTCAAACCGTGAAGAATTATGTGGTGTGCCATATATCAACAGAAACATCTCGATGAGTAGAATCCATATAGAAGATCCTTGACCTAGAATAGGATTATTTTTCAAGTCAAAATTCCCATGCAATATTGGGGTAGCACTTGGCTTTCCTTGGGTTGATATCAATGACAACCACTAATCAACACCTTTCATGTTGGAAAGATATTGGCTCTCTGCCTCTCAAATAGTCTCCTAACACATTGGAACCTTTCGATGGTAGAGGATTCTTTCCTTATGGTATTCTCAATGACTTTCCAATATCATTGGAAGGAGAAACCATTAACTTGGAAGTAGAAGTTGTCGATGTCAATTTTAATTACAATATTCTACTTGGTTGTAGATGGACCCATGCAATGTTTTGCATGGTTTCTATCGTATTCCGTGTGCTCTATTTTCCTCATCAAAGTAAAATAGTGACTATCGATCAGCTCGCCTTTTTTTCTTGCAGCTCCTTGAATGGCAATGTGCCAGATGTTGGGAATGATGATATCCCTTATGAGAGTGTGAGGACGGGTCTTTTTAAAGGCTCTTACCTTATGGGAAAATTTTCCCTTCCACCTTCGAATGTCACCTCAATTAACATCATCTCCAATCAAAACGATACTTCGATTGTTCCCTGTCTTGATCAAATTGACCGTTTTGATGATTCTTATCACTTAGCCTTGCACATAAAGCATATCAGGTTGTTATTTTAGCTTCTGCGGCTACTTCTAAAATTCATGATCATCTTAGTATGAGTCTAGAAGAATATTTGCAATCTCCCTAGCCCAGGTCTTAGGATTCTCCAGATCCTTTGAATGAGATATCGCCAACTGACGGAAGTATAACCAACGTTATGTCTCTCGAGGAAACTCCATGGAATGATGCCCATTTTCATTCCTTGATTCTCCCAAGTCTTACTGAGATTTCTTCTTGTCTAGAAAACATTGTTTCTGATGTACCAACTCATTTGCTTCACACACCTATTTTAGTTCAGGAAGTGTTGTCCGAAGGAAACATAGGAAAATTTTTGGCTACCTTGCCTTTTGACATCTAATCCCAACCCAATATTTCACCTGGGGGAACATTTTTCTCGCTATGAGATTAAAATTTTTTCGCCCTCCTTCATGACACTTTCTCGTTGATTTTTTATTGTTCAGCCATTATCGCAATGGGGCATTGATCTTCTGACTCGTAACCCTCACTCACTTGGGGGGAATGGGGGCATTGTCATTTATGTGTATCATTCCACTAATTGGCCAAGTTGATGGTTACATGTCAAGCCAATGGTGCAATTATGGTTTTACTCTCAGATGATTGATTACCGAAGTCCCACAATTGGCTCCATCTCACAATTTTTACACCTAGATTTTTTGAAAATACTTTGCACACTAGTGTGAAGTTTGGTTTTGGTGTGTCTTTTTTATTTTACAAAGGTTCTTTCCTCTGCTTACTGCTGATCTACTTGGTTTGTAGATTTCATCGAACCTTTATGTCGGTTTTCTTGATGCTGCTTGTCACAGTACATGGAATCTATCTTCCACTGCATGGGGAATCTATGACCCTAATGGTGAGTTAGTGAATTTACAAGGCATATGTTTATGCCGTACCACTAATAACATTTCCGAATGTAGTGCAGGTATCAAGCTTTTTTCAGAATCCATTTCTCTTGGCATTACAAAGCTAGTCATTAATCTTGATTCACAACTCATTGTACTATAGCTTAACAGACAATATTGAGTCAAAAACCCTCATATTTTGAGAATGTATTTGTGATTTCGCCTCTTGGAATGAGACTTAGATCATATTACTTATCAACATGTTCTGAGACGTTTGAACATATTAACAAATACATTGGATAATTATGTATTAGATAGAAATTTGTGACATATGTATAGAGTATTTGTAGAAAAATTGTTACATCAAAATGACAAAATTTGTGTTCTGAGATACATGGCTTCTCAAGTGTACATAATTGCTAGAAATAAAGACTAGAGATGACTATCTACCCACATGGTTCTCATGGTAGAATGAAATATACCTGATGTCTCGGCTCAACAACTGACACAGTCTAGCTAACACCTATACATTATGCCTCTAGTACCACAGTGACATCTCACCAATCGATGCATATTCTTCAATGCCTCTTGTCAAGGCTTCCAAGTTGCATTCCACCTCAAGGATCGGGTATGCTCCCTCCTCCTAAGGAGCATCCTTTATCTAACAAGCTGCTCGTTTAGCTATTAGAGAAACCACCAGAAATTTCTCTAGGCCAATGTCTATAAAAACTCATAAGTGAAATATCAGTACACATGAGACCAATAAAAAATTAAAAACTTCAAAAACTTCAAAAAATAGTTTTCACCTGCATCGGTCTACCATGTAATGGGTGGAAGTGAAAGATTAGGATCTCCTTGAAAGTCCATGCCTGCATATGCCAAATCATTGACCATGATTAGTTGTTGATGCAACCATCCAAAAAATGTTGGAAGGAATGACATTTGCTGACCACCTCCCTATCGAGGCACCATCTCACCCTATCTCACTAATCGTGGATCTTTGCGCGTTGGGGAATCCACTTCTATCCACTGATATCAAAACAATGTTACACCTTCCAAGAATAATGTCACAAAGATGGATCCATAGCCAACCTATTTCAATTTCCCTATTTTGCACTTGGTAAGTTGGTCCTTCATGCTGACCAACAATCCCTCACACTAGTTGAAAACTGTGGGATCTAGGTAGTCTATAACATACTGGAAATGAGACTTCGTTGCCTCATGAAATGCCTGAACTACAACAATTCTCAGCAGGAGATTATTAATGGTCTTGATGTCAATCTTCATACTCTTGGTTTTCTGGGAACCTATGCAATGCCTTGCGATCAGTATATCTACACTCCCCCCAACAAGACGAGGACCGGATAGTTGAATTTGTTCTCCCTTCCTGGAAAACCCTGTGATGAAGTATATATATTAGATTTCAATCTCAAGTTCCTAATCCCCAATGATGAATAATTGGCAGTTTACATCCCACCTATAGACCAGATGCTCCAGCAATTCGAGCTGAGTTTGAATCTCTTAGTCTATTAAAACTTAAAATAATTTGCTAAATCCCTTACTATATTAAAACATAAAATAATTTGCTAAGCTAAAGCAACATATGACTTGTATCAAGAATGTTAAAAATAATTTGAACTCAAACAACTCAAAATCCCTTGTATTGGGTGGTTTTTACATATATCAATTATAAAAACCAAAAAACTATAAAACTTGACACATTATATAAAAATCTCATAAATATATTTAATTACATTTTAATTATTAAACATCAATTTATTATGATTAATTGGAAAAGGGGTAAAACAGGATAATACTTTTCCGTATATATTTCAATGTTAATTTTCGACAATAGCAATGTAGAATAATTGAAATAGTTGCTTTCTAGATTTTAGCGATAAATCAATAATAGTGGATAACTAGAAAATATATATTTTTCTTGTTTGCTCAAGAATCACTCAAATGTATTCTTCTTTCTATTCCTCTAGTGTAAATAAGAACACATCATATAATTTCGGGTATATAGAAAATTATATCATGGTAGAGAATACTTAATCTCTAGAGTACCCAATGACCACCAATTCAAGGGAAAAGTCATTTTATGAACATAATGTTTATCCTCCGTTATAGCTAGTGACCTCTCTTCCCAGGTGATACTTCAAAATTAGAATGCAAAAAAAGTGCATGAAATGGGAGGACAATATATAAGATAGATATTTAAAACTCAAGAATAGATAACACATTATATCAATGGTAAATGCCCAAGTTATGTGTTTCAAAAATTTTCTTCAACCAATAATAACAATTTCATTAACAAATAAAAACCATTGAGCAAATTTAATTAACCAAGAGAAGATCATAAAAATGAACCCAACTGGGAAAGAATATAGACTGGGAAAGAATGTATATAAGACTAGTAACTGGAAAAAAGATAAAAGCTTACCTAAAGCTGAAAAAAAGAAAATTCCAATATATCTCATTTAACAAACTTTTGAAATTCCTAACGTGAAAGATAGAGAGAAGGACCTGTGAAAAAGATCATTAAAATCACTTCTATGAAGCATGAAACTTTACATCCAAGTCAAAACCAAGAGGAGGAAAAATCAGGAACAATGGAATAAAAAATTAGCCCGTTACACCAAATGCAAATAAAAAATGGTGGAGCTAAGGAGGAATGTATCAATGTAACTTATATCTATGTAATTGAGACAATTTTAGTAAGTTTTACATGTGTATCCATCCAATGACTAAATTTGTCAATGTCGCCTAAACCAAGAGATTGAGACAACTTCATTAGGAAATTAGTAATATTATCACGTAAAATCCCATGTCATTTTGGTTATTGATACGCAAAGATATGAAGCCAATGGCGCATCAACAACCTCCATGATTTCTCTACAAACATTAGGCACAATCTCATCTATGTGGGGAGTGTCTATTGGGAGCATGTAAATGTTTGAATGTTTTTGTATTCTTTTCAAGAAACTCTTCAATGTCTCTTAAATCAAGAGATTGAGACAACTTCATTAGGAAATTAGTAATATTATCACGTGAAATCCCATGTCATTTTGGTTAATGATATCCGAAGATATGAAGCCAATGGCATCAATAACCTCCATGATTTCTCTACAAACATTAGGCACAACCTCATCTGTGTGAGCTCTAATCTTCACGTGTGTGAGGAGTGTCTATTGGGAGAATGTAAATGTTTGAATGTTTTTGTATTCTCGTCATGAAACTCACAAGAGATTCAACAAATTAATTTTCTTATACATTGTCATCGAGTGCCTTTCTCTGGTCAACATTTATGTTACACTAGCGGAAATGGTTGACAAGAGAAAAACAATAAATAAGGAGAATGTGGAAGAAACTTAACTTGGTTGCCTGTATGGGAGTTTCATTATAAAAACACAAAAAGATGCACAAGCTTACATTGAAACAAATATTGAGAAAAACTTTATTTCGGAAACATGTTTAGAACTTCGTAGGAAAACGTATTTTCGGAAATAAGTTTAGAAAGAACTCAGATGAAACTGTCAGAAATATTTGTAGAGAAATCAGGGAAGATTATTGATATCATTGGCATCACATCGTCGGACATCCTTTAAGAAAATGAGATGGGATTTCAGGTGATGATAATATTAATTCACCAAATGGCTACGTTTATGACAAGATAACTTTATGTAACTATTAAGAGCGAAACATGTATATGAGTGACACTTGGAAATGACTAACATTAACATAAAAACAATATCGGTTACTCCAGCGAATGGAAAAAACCAATCTCCATATTTTATGAGCGTACAACAACACAATAGTTTTGTTGTCCAACCTTTTCAAAATGAGTGCATATGCAGATACATTTCTACCAAAATGCATCTGTGGAGAATTTCTAAATACTGTAGGAAGTTTCCAGTCATTATATTACCAACAAGTTAGGGGTGTACCATATGCTGCTGCTATGCCTGATCTATATTGCAGCATATGGTACACAAATAAAGAGCCATATTGCACAATAACGCCAATGTTTGATACATTTCTACCGCTGGGAGGTGTACATCAAATCTGAATTCACAGAGTGAATCTCTATAGGTGGAGAATTCAAATAAGTTCATTACACCGAGAATTTAAATAATTTCACTACACCTATAGGTGGAGGGAAAGAATTTCATACATTGGTGAGCTTTGGTTACTAGAAAGTGTTGGGAATTTTTCTGGCAAAATCCCAAAAACACAAAATTCAAGCACACAGAGGCAATGCTCTGTTTCTTTTACTCTAGGATCTTTTTGCACAGGGAAACTTTAAAAAAATTAACTGAGAAGAGAGTATTGCACCACCATAAAAGATCTCTATTCATTAAAACAAAAATTACTGATACATATTCACCCTCTTTCACTCAGAGGGATTCGCCCAAAAACTTTTCACCTAAAAAACAAAATTACTCTGCCTCTGTTACAATTGATTTTAACACCACTGTATAAAATCTTCTTTTCACTATTACTACTGTAAAATAGCTTTTACATTTACTGCTGTAAGAATAACAATTCTTACATAAGTTTACTGCTGTAAAATAAAAAAAAATTCACATTCACCACTGTGTGAAATTTTTCAATACCATTAGAAAATGCTCAGGATTTCACCTTTCATATTCTAAAAAAAAAAAAAAAAAACTACACTAGCTTCCCATTCGTTTCAAGAAAAAAATACAAACACCTGTAAGAAGGCATTCAAATTGCATTCATTGTCAGGAGTCTTTTACACTGCTGTGTTTCCCCCATTCTTTTCGCTGCTGCGAACCTACTTCTCCCATGTGCAATACAATACTATATTCAACACATGCCACAAAAACTATATGGCAAAAACATTAAAAAAAACGTTGACTTGCCCATACATGCTGTAAAAAAAACATAAATATCTACCTACGCATATGACAATTTATTAATAAAAGGTATGGTCAATTAAACTTAATTTTACTCCACGAAACATTAACTGCAGGCTCGTATGCATCTTGGAATGCAATCAACGGTGGAGAACGATGGAGCAGATCGGACGGCGGAGGAGAATATCGGAAGGACATTTTTAACTGACATTTACCTTCCGAGAAGTTGTCAGAGGGTGATGTCACGCCTCAACCACGCGTCAGCACTATATCTTCTCGAAGCGCCTATGTACGAAAACTGCCTTCACGCAAAGGCGGTCCGAGAAACTCACCGGCGGTTTGTGGTTTTGCTGCTGTGGTTTTGGGCGTTAGTACGGCTGCGTTGAAATTACATATTCAACACTCCCCTTTAATTTCAACTGCTGGGCATTTGGTCATACCCACGCACTTCCTCAAAAATTCAAAGCTTTTCTAATCCAATGGCTTTGTCAAGATGTCTGCAACCTGTTCTTGAGTCCTGCAATGTTCTAGGACAATTTCTCCATTGTTCACCAATTCTATGATGTAGTGAAACCTTATATCAATGTGTTTCGTTCTCTTATGAAACACTGAATTCTTTGACAATGCAATAGCTGAGCTATTGTCACAAAAAATCACTGTCATTTTTGCCTGCTCTTGGCCTAAGCTCCTCAACATCCTTCTCATCCAAACTGCTTGACATGCTACTGCTGTAGCTGCCACATATTCAGCCTCTGCTGTAGACAATGCTACAATGGACTGCTTTTTAGAAGCCCATGAAATAGCTCCTGAACCCATATGAAAAACATATCCGGA